>BDDC01000346.1:33837-68755 GCA_001662425.1 Chlamydomonas sphaeroides
TGGAGGAGGAGTTCTTCAGGCAGGGTGACCGGGAGCGTGAGCTGGGGCTGCCCATCAGCCCGCTCTTCGACCGCGCCAAGCAGGGCGTTAGCAAGAGCCAGGCGAGTGTGCGAGGCGTCACCTTATCGAACTATCAATGATGAAATTATGTAACGTCTGTGATAGTAATAGGTTTTAACGGCTGGCACAGCACGCGGCATCAACCCCTGGCATCAACCGCTGTCGTCGCCCTCGCATCCGCACGCACGGGCAGCTTGCGTGCACACGCGTCTGCTTGCTTGCTGCTACGCCAAGTCGCGTCTTCCATTTCTCGCGCCTCGACAGGTCGGCTTCTACGACTTTGTGGCTATGCCGCTGGCTCACGCACTCAGCTCGGCCTTCCCCGGCTGCAACCCGTTGGTGCGTTGGCCGTGATACCGCATCGATCGCGCGACGGGTCGTCGTCGCGACGGCTCGCGAACAGCACTTCCAATGCGCCGCTGATCAGCGCCTCGTCCTTCGCGCACCGTGCCGACGATACGAGCCGATGCACGCAAGCCTTGCACACGCACAACTGAGGTGCTTTCGTTGCCAGCGCAGCCAGCTGTATACGCTGGCGTAAGCCTATGCAGCTGGTCACACCACGGCCGCGAGATGCAAACGAACAAAAAGCCATGCTCCCCTCCTGTGCCCTCCTCACTCCCCTCGCCTTTGCAGATGAAGTGCTTCATCCACAACTACAGCCACTGGAAGGGCCATGAGGTCGCCGCCACCGCGCCGCCGCAGCCGCAGCCTCCGCCGGCGTCCACCCTCAAGGGCGGCCACGCCTCAGCCGCCGCCGGGCCGTCGCCGCCGTCGGGCCGCGGCCGTAACCACCATGGTTCCGCCAACGGCATTCCGCACCAGGCGCCGGCCGGTGCTTCGCTGCCGGCTCCCGAGCGGGCGTGAGCGGCTCAGCCAGCAGGCAAGATGCGGAGCATAGCGAGACGGGCTCCTGGCAGGCGCTGGGGCCTGGGCCTCCGGCGGAGTGGATGCCGATCGTGCAGCGTCTGTGGCCCCGGTGTGGAGCATTGCGCAGGGCGCGACGCGACATACGGTAGCAGCAAACGCTGCGCCGACTACAATGATAACGGATTAACCGCCAAGCGTCCGCGAATAAAGGTTTATGGTGACCGGACTGGACATTGACGACACGGTCGCGGCGCGCGCGTGGCTGCGTCTCCGTGGCCGGCCGACGTGCTGCTAGCAGCATCGCAGCATGCTGAATGCTACGTACGCCGATTGGGTTGGATTGGGATTGAGGCGGTATGGTTGGGAGGCAATCTGCCTTGAGTGCCGCCGAACATACATGGGGGTGGCCGGCCCCCGCCGCGGCCTGCGCCGCGACGCTGGCGCTGCCAAGCGCCTGGGGTGGGGGCACACACCTCACCAACGCTGCGTCAGCTCGCACTGGGGAGCTTCGCCGGAAGCGCCCTTGGCGCGGCGCGATCTGCGTAGCGACCTGGTTGCGGTTGGTCACGGTGCTGGGCTGGCGGCGGGCGGCCGCGCGCCCACCACATTTCCGCCCGCGGGCCGTATGCGGGCGCGCGTTCGGACGATGCTGGGTAACATATTGCTGGGCTGGGCTGCGCCTGCAGCTGTGTAGGGGGTACTGATGGGCAGGCGGGGGCTGGGGACTGGGACGAAGGATTGCTGGGATGGCTCGGCTGCTGATCCGGCGTTGGGATTTCGCGCTGGGTAGCGTGGGTTACCTGCCGTCCACGCGGGGGCCGGGGCGGCGGCCGCGGCCTTGGGCGCCTGCCACCGGTGCGCCGCTGAGGGGGCACGGCTTATGAACTTGGTGGGGAACTTTCGTGTCAGACCGAGGTGGTGCGGAGCTGGGGCGGGCGACACTGCCGGTGGCTACGTGCCTAGGGGGGCCCGGGGGTGCGGGTCTGTCCCCCGTGTCGGAGTGGGTGGTAGCCCGGGCCGCACCATTCAGTCCCGTGACGGAGAGCCGCGGCCGCGGCGGATGCGGATGCGGATGCGGATGCGGCCTGCCGCAGCCGCGAGCCTGCAACGGGGTGCCTGCGGCCCTCTGGCGGCGCCCTTCCAAGGGGTGGCCTTGATGGCGGCCGCCATTGCCGCATGCTGCCGGCCGCCGAGCGCCCTGCAGCGGCAACGCGCGTGGCTGAGGCTGGCCCGTGCGCGGGTCGTGGGTGTTGGGTGCTGCCTGCCTGGCTGCGCGATCGTGGGTCGTGGGTGTTCAAGTGTGTAGGGCCGAACAAGAGTACCGCCCCGCACGCGGCACGCCCGGGGTTGGTGGCGCGCTGGTCGTGCGTAGGAAGAAAGTAGGGATGTGTGGTGCTGCCGGCCTGGGTGCGCGATCGTGGGTGGGTATGGCTGTGTGGCTGTGGCTGTGCCGATGCGGGCAGCGGAGCCCCTGCCCGTCCGCCGGGTGGCTGGGGCGGGGCACGGCTGCGGAGTGGCGGCGGGCGCCGACGTGTGCCGGGCGGGGACGGGGAGAGGCCCTTCTGCTAGCACTCCCCCGCCCGACTATTAGTTCGCTGCCCCCTCGGTACATCCCCCGCCCGGCGCCTTCGCGGCCGCCGGACGCAACCACCGACGCCGACGCCGCGCGTGCCCGTGTGCGGTGCGGTTGGGTGTGTGGCGTGTTGCATGGCTGGATATCGATGCGGTTGCATTGCACTTGTTCTGAAGCGTGGGCGTGGGCAATGAGTCGGAGGATACCGGTACCCGAACGCGCCCGCCGTGGGGCCAGCCCCGAGCGGGCGGTTGCGGCGCGAGAGGCGTGTGTCGTGCGCTGTACGCTACGAGGCTAGGCAGCGGCCTGCCGCCCCGGGTGCGTACGGAGTGCTCGATGCACTGTTTGGGACACAGGCGCTGCTCCTAGTGTAATGCGACTGTGCGCCATGCCTAGGCGCCGCATCTGCCGGGGAGCGCGTGGCCTGCGTCCGCGGCGTCCTCCTCCCCTTTCCCTGCGGCTAGCCATGCAAGCGCAGCACGCCAAGTTGAGCCAAGCCAGGTTGGAGCCCTGCGGTTGCCACTACGGATTGCCCCTCCCTTACCCTTGTCGTCGGAGGGTCAGGTGCAAGCGGCTGCAACCCCATTCATACTCATCCCCCCCAAAGCCAGGTTGCTTGCCCCAGGAGGTCCTCTTGGTTGGCTCGCATGCGAGCGGAGCTCCCATGCATGCCACCCATACGTCCGGACCGCGCAGGTGCTTCGGCAACGCTGCAGCAGTGGCCGCTGGGACCAAGAGAGGCCGCTTGGTCCTGGGCCGTCGCCAGCCGGCTAGCGAAGTCACCCGAAAGTCACCCGAAAGGCTGGTTTTTCCTAGGCGCTTCAGCCTTTGGCGCCACCTCGGGTGACTTCCCGGCCGCAGGGCAAGGGGAAGTCACCCACCCCGGGTGACTTTGCAGCGGGTAAGATACGAGCCCTGCAGCCGGGCCCAGTAAGAGCGCATCGCATCGCGGCCCCAGACAGTCTGGCACGCTTGGACACTACGTATGTAGTTATTGTGCGCCAACCTGGAAAGCCAACGTGCGCCAAAGCGCATCGCATGCCCCGCGGTACAAGCCGAAGGGTAGTAACCCCGTCCCAGCTGACAAAAGCCGTTCACAAGGTTGCCGTGCCACAAAGCCTTACGTGAAGCGACTCGTTGCAAAGCTCAAGTTGCCTGCACACGCCCGACCGCTCCCTGCCGCGGCGCGCCGCAGCAGCGTCCGGAACACCCGCACCCGGCGCCACGGCAAAGTTCCGTCAAAGTTCCAAACAGGGGTGACCCCAGGTGCAGAACACCCGCAACCGGCGCCCTCGTGTCCGCACGCCGCAACCCTCCTGGCCCCACCCTCCGTCGCCGTGCGTGCGAGCCCGGCCGCTACGCCTGTAGCCCCAGCGCCGCCAGCGCCGCCTCCTGCCGAGCGGCCCGCAGCGCGCCCATGAGCTTGGCCAGGCCCTCGCCCGCCTCCAGCACCCCGGGCAGGTCGTGCAGCGTGAGGCCCACCCGGTGGTCGGTCACGCGGCCCTGCGGCAGCGCAGCGAGGCGCGGCGCGGCGCGGCGCACGTCACGTCACGTCACGGCGCGGCATGCCACACACAACGATTCAGGCATGAAGACGCCGAGCATGCTGCCTGCGAGCAACGGCTGCCGGTTGGCGCTGGGCTCCCGGAGCCGTCTAAAAGTGGCGCAGCGGCCCAGCGCGGGCGCTGCGTTGCAGCAGGCGGGCCCGCCCCTGCGACCGCAACGCTGCCGCACTGCGTGTGCCAGGAACGCCACCCCAGCCGCCACCCCGGCGGCCACCCCGCACATGCCGCACCTGAGGGAAGTTGTAGGTGCGGATGCGCTCGCTGCGGTCGGCGCTGGCCACCTGCGCCGACCGCGCGGCGCCCGCCTCCCGCGCGCGCTTCTGCGCCTCCAGGTCGTACAGCCGCGAGCGCAGCACCTGCGGCGAGCGGAGGGCAGGCAAGGGTGGGACGCACGGCACAGCGCAGCACAGCGCGTGCGCCATGCGCGCATGCAGGACAGCAGCGCCGGCGGCAACCAAGCACGGCCCCAAGGCTGCACACGCCGAGTGCAAGCCGGCGGGCCGCGCCGCGTGCGGGTGGGCTGTGTCCGTTCTCCCGCACACACACACTGCTGCCTCCTTGCGTAGGTACGTTTGCGTCGCGTCGCGAACCGGGCGTGCTGTACTGGGGCCGTGTTGCGTTGCGCGATTACTCATTAGCTTAGAGCGTGCGCGCGCGCCGACGGGTGCTGCGGCCTGCCTTCTACACCGACAACATCTACCGACGTCTTTACATATCCGTATGCGGGTTGGGACGGGCCGGGATGTCGAACCTGCTTATGGTGGCGTTTGGGCTTCGCTCCCGCACTGGTGCACCGCTCTTGGCATCCCTGCCTGCCCTGTCGCACGGCTAACATGCCAATCCCCCTGGGCGTCGTGTGTCGGGTATATGTTGATTATTATGAACACACCGGCCCAGGCACCCCACACACCTTGAGCGCGGCGGCGCGGTTCTGCGTCTGCGAGCGCTCGTTCTGGCAGCTGACGGCCAGGCCGGAGGGCAGGTGTGTGATGCGCACTGCGCTGTCCGTCACCTGCCGGCGGGCGTGGGGGCGGGGGCCGGGGACAAGGGGCAGCTGGCAGGCCCGGGTTGCGATGGCGATGGCGATGGCGATGGCGATGGCGATGGCGATGGCGATGGCGATGGCGATGGCGATGGCGATGGCAGGCCGGGGTATGCTGATGGGTCCCTAACTCGAGCCGCGTGGCCGCACTGCTGGCAGCGTGCCGGCCCCCCTGCCAGCTCCGCTGCCTGCCCACAGCCGCCCTGGCCAAAGCTCCCCCTTCAAGGCACGCACGCACGTTGACGTGCTGCCCGCCTGCGCCGCTGGCGCGCATGGTCTCCACGCGCAGGTCCTCGTCGCGGATCACCACATCCACCTGGCGGCGAGGGGGCGGGCGGGCGGGGGGTTGAAGGTGGGGGCCGGGCGGGCGGGCATGACGGTAGGCCGATGCGAGTGCCTCAGTCCTGCATGTCGAGGGGCTGAGCGGGTGCTGAGGCGCAGGGCCTGGAAGCAGCAGCAGCGGACGCTGAGTCGTGTGGGTGCGGTCCATTACCCCTTTGCAACCTGATCCATCGTGCTTCTAATGCCGGGGCCGGAGGAGGCCCGCAGCACCACGTGCCCCAAGGCGGCCCGCAGCCCCGCCTTCCCCCCCCCCTTTGCCGGCCGCACCTCGCCCGCCTGCGGCAGCACCACCACCGCCACCGTGCTGGTCTGCATGCGCCCCGCGCCGTCCGTCACCGGCACCCGCTGCACCCGGTGCACGCCGCTCTCGCAGCTGAGGCACCCGAACACGCCGCCCGCAGCCCAGCCGCCGTCGCCGCCGCCGCCGCCGCCGCCCTCGTCGCCCACGGCGATGACGGCGTGCCGTACGCCGCCCAGCTCGCTGGGCCCCAGCTCCATAACCTGCCAGCTCCAGCCGCGGGACTGGGGAGCGGACGGGGAGGGGCGGCGGGGCCGCGGAGGGCGTCGGCACGGAGAGGGAACGGGGAGCCGTTGCCCCGTTGGGGACGCGCCAGCTCGGATGCCGGCGTGTCGGACCTGGCCCGACGCGCTGCCCCTGCCAGCTCTTGTACATGTGCCCAGCTGCAGGCCCTCCCCTCAGCGCCCAGCCCCAACGGAGCCCCCTCCAGCTGGCATGCAGTGAGAACGCCGCCAGGAGACCGCCGGCGGCAGCGACGCCGCCACCCGGCCTCGCCGAGAGCTGACCAACCACAGCTGGGGGTGCTCGTGGCCCAAATGTAAGTCCCAAACCTGCGCCGAGCCGTACCCAACACCCACAGCCCACAGCCCGCACCCACACCCCCATCCACTCCCCGACTCTACCCTACCCGGGCCAGCTTCTCGTACATGCCCATCAGCTCGCCAGCGAACAGCGCCGCCTCGCTGCCGCCCACGCCCGCGCGCAGCTCCAGCAGCGCGGGCCGGTCGTCCCGCGGGTCGGACGGCAGCAGGCCCAGCAGCAGGCGCCGCCGCAGCGAGCCGGCCTGGCACGGGGGACCACGGAGCCACGGCGGCGTGGGGCGTGTGTTCGTGTCAGCGTGCGCCGCAGTTGTGATTCTCCGAGAGCCGACGAGGGAGATACCGGCGGTGCCGGCCGCGCCCAATGCCCGTGCTGACAGCCAGATTCAGCCTAGCGCCTCCTCTCCTGCTCCACCCGTTGCTGGCACCGCCTCCTCTCCTCAGCGGCCCCAGCCCCAGCCCGGCGCAGGCCCTCCCGGTGCCCCTCCCACAGCCTCCCCGGCTCGCCTGCCGCCGCAGCTGCTCCGCCTCCTCCGCAGCCAGGGCCCTGACGCCGGGGTCGGGGTCGGACTGCAGCGAGGCCAGCTCGGACAGCTGGGCGGGGGGGGGGCGGGACAGGGCAGGCACAGGCCGGGGCCAGGACACGGCTGGGCTGCGCAAGGACTGGGGAAAGGCTGGGAAGGGGCTCGCAGCCAGCGGCCGGGCTGGCAAACCGCAGGGCCACAAGGCCCACCGCCGGTCCCCAAGCCCCTCTTGCCCGGCCCGGGCCTGCGTACGGCCGCAGCCACTGGCACAAGCCCAGGCACAGTCCCGAGTTGCCCCGGACTGGGCCGCGGCCCGGCCCGGCGCAAGGGGGAGTGGAGCGGCAACACCCGCCTCCCCGGCCAGGCCCTGCAGCGGCCGTACGCCGCCACGCAGCAGCCGCTGGCCGCACACACGCGCCGCCCTGGGGCGCCGCCACAACCCATCCGCCTCCCTGACCGAGCCCCGGCTGGGCCCGCAGCACGGCTGCTCCGAGTAACGGTCTCGCGACCCCGGCCCACCCAGGTTGCCCCAGGGTGCAAGCGCCCCCGTCCCATGGCCCAGTCGTGCAGGCCCCGGCGTAGCGCAGGGGCCACACCCACCTCCCGGGACAGGCCCTGCAGCCGGTCGTACGCCTCAGCCGTGGGCCGCAGGCGAGCAAACTCGCGCCCCGCGTCGCGCGACGCTGTGCTGTGGCCAGCTGGGGAGGCGCGACGGGCGGGTTGTACGGCAGGTAGGAGGAGGGCACGGAGGGGCAGCCGTCAGGGGCGTGTGTTTGCGACCGGAGGCGGCTCAGGCTCAGACCAGCAGAACGGGTGCGGTAGGGGCCGTGTGGCCTTGGAGTCCCAGCCTGCTGGGTTAGCGCAGCGCAGGCCCCATAGGCGCAGGAAAGACTCCGTGCCGCCGCAGTGTGGCACGATGGCGCTGCCAGCCCACCTGACAGGCTGGCCTCCAGCTCGGAGCAGCGCTGGCGGAGGGCCCGCAGCCGGGCGTCGATGGCGGGCGAAAGCGCCCCGGCGTCGTCGGCGGTGCCGCCGGCGAAGCTGGCGGCGGAGCCGCTGTGCAGCGCCGACCTAGGGCCGGTTCGGCCAGCCCCAGGCATGACGGCAGGACTTCGGGATTTAGTGCAGCTAAGACCGTGGGCGCGGGGTAATAATGGCAAGTCTGCGGCGAGCATGCCGGAAGTGGTTAGCGTCCTGGTGAGGGCGGGGATGCCGAGGAATCGAATGCTGCTGTCCTGAGGCGGGGGGCATGCATGTTGCTGCTGCGCACCTTGCGACCCTGAGAGCTGCGAGCGAGGTTGCATCCAGAGCAGGCCCCGTGCGAGGCGCGTGACGGGGTCCCGCAGGGTGCCCGCCCCGGCCTGCCGGACAGCTGGCGCTGCGTCCTCGCCCAAGCGCGACTCCGCGGCGCCCGCTATGCAGCGCGCGACATGCGTGTTGGAGATGATGGGCTCGTGGTCGCTGCGAGCGCGCAGCCACAGCGCCGCGAGCATCCTGCGGCCCGCCATCGCGCTGCCGAAGCAAGGTCTAGCCGCGGCTGACAAGAGTTGCTACGATGTTGGAGTTTTAGAACTTCATGCTCATGGTGCACGGCTTTTTGGGCAGCGAGACACGCAGCATTAGCATTGACGATGCTGCAAATTTTAGCTCGCTACCAGTTGCGAGCAGGCAAGGGGGATGAACTTGACGAGGGGGTGCAGGCTGGGTGTGATGGGGGAGGTCAGCTCACCGTGGGTCTGGGGCACGGGTTAGGGCCTCGCAGTGCCCGGGCATGCTCCGCCTTGCCAGCGGACGATACCCTGTGCCGCACCTAGCCACACCTCCTCACACACGCTATCCCACGCAACCTCGAGCCGATACAGCTGCATGCTCGTGCCCCTTTCTTTGCGACACACAACACTGCTCTCGCCTGTTCGCTTATAGCTTAGTCAATCAGGGCTCTGCACGACTTCTCATAAGCCGAAAGACTCGCTAGAAGCAGAAGTCGCAGTGGTCGCGCGCCGGCCCGTCGGGTCTCGCGCCTTTGCGCGCGATGGCCACCTCGACGCTTGTGGCCGTCGGCGGCAAGGGGACAAACCCTAAGACTACGCTTTACGTTGGTGGCCTCGAGGAGAGCGTCAACGATGCGACGCTGCATGCTGCGTTCTTGCCGTTTGGCGAGATTAAGGAGGTCAACATTCCGCTGGACCATGCGACAGGAACGCATAGAGGTTTCGGCTTTGTAGAATACGAGGACAAGGAGGACGCTGCCGCCGCGATCGATAACATGAACAACGCGGAGCTCTTCGGGCGAGTGCTCAAAGTCAACTACGCGCAGCCCATGAAGATCAAGGGAGGCGACAAGGGCTGGAGCCATCTGCCGGTGTGGGCAGACACGGACAGGTGCGGGTGCAAACCCTGGGGGTGGCGCTGCGGCGGTGCTGGAGACGTGCGGCCGAGGGCGAAGGCAACCCCTCCGCTGGGCCAAACCAGCTGCCAGCATGCGGGGAGCTTTGCGACCGGGGCCCTGTCGTCCGCTCGCCAGTCCCTTGAGCCGCCCGTAACCAACGTGACCCGTCACTGGCCTCCCGTGCAGATACATTGAGGAGCTGGACGCTGAGGTGCGCGCCAACGGGTTAGCTCGCAGCGTGACCTTGCCTCGCGAGAGCACCCGCTCGCAAAGCTCCCCGCATGCTGGCAGCTCAGCGGCGCCAGCGCCCCGGTCGTGGCGCCGGCTCGCGTTGGCGGCGCTCGCGGTACTGGCGATGGGCTTGCAGCCGGGTAGCAGCGCATGGACGTCGCCGCTCGGCAGCGTGCTGCTGCAACAGCGCCGGCGCCCGCAGCCGCACCGGTTCCCCACCGCTGCGGCCTTGGTCAGCGGCTGGGCTCAAGCCGCATGGGCGCATGTCGCTCGAGCCCCATGCGCCCCGTGGCGTGGGGCCCAGGCCCAGGCGGCGCCTTGCTCTGGCCCCGCCGTCCCTGGGACCGCGCAGCCGAAGGAGAGCTCGCCCTTGCTGTTCCGCTGGCAGGGGCCAGCCGTCTCACCACTCCTGCACCGCACCCGGACTCTGCCTGCCACGCGGGCCTCGCCCAATCCCAGGGAGGTGCGCAGCAGGCGACCGTCAGGTCCGTCGCCCACCCTCTCCTGCCCTCCCCTCGCGTCGACCCCCCACAGAACGAGATGGAGGCGGTGGACAAGGAGCAGCGCAAGCAGGCGGCCAAGGAGGCCGCGGGGGGAGCTGCAGGCGGCAGCGAGGCGAAAGCCGACGATGCCGGCGCCGATGCGGCGGTCGCAGCGCCGTCTTAGCGTGGTCTCGGCGACGGCTCTGGCGTTCGGCGCCGCGGTGGCTCGTACCACGGCGCACAGGCAGAGCTGCGCGGCATCTGTAGGGTTGCGGCTGGCGTCCCGGGTCCGTCTGGGGCTGGCAGGCGCCGCGAGGGGCGGGGCGGTGCAGCCCCAGCGTGGCCGGCTGGCCAGCGTGGTGCTGCGGCGCTGACGGGCGGCGCCGCTGCAAGCCGTCGCTGCGAGGCGCCGCTGACGTTCGCCGCCGCCGTGGAGCGCGTGGCGGTGCTTTGGGCGCAGCGGTCGGGCCAAGGCCGGCGGCGGTGACGCATGGCGGCGGGGTCCGTGTTGGGGGACGGGCCGGCCGGCGCCCAGGCCGGCCGGGGTGGCCAGCTGGCGCGCGTTAGCGGTGGCAGCCTTAGCGCCGCAGCTGAGGGTGGACCACGGTGCGGCTGCAGTGGGCTCGAGTGCCGCGACTGAGAGTACCGCTGCGGCTGGGCGAGAGGCCGGCGATGGCGGGCGCCCGCAGCACCGTCCGTCGGGACGCGGCCCCGGGGCCTGCTCGAGCGCCGTGCTGGCGGCGCTGGGTGTCGGCGGCAGGGCTGCGGGCATGGCGTGGGGCGTCAGGGCTGCGCGCACATGGGCGATGTGGTGTATGGCGCTGTGGTGTATGGCGCTGTTGTGTGTGGCGCTGTGGTTTCCGGCTACCAGCGGCTTACGGGCGTGTACACTTGGGATGACGGCTGGCGTTGGCTGGAGCGCGGGAGTGAGCCGAGCGGTGTGGAGGCGGGCACGTCCAGGCACGTCACCCGGGGCGATTGTGGTTCGTGGTGTGGAATGCGTGCGACCATGTCTCCTCTCAGGTGTCGGGAGCAGGGCCCCGGCTGTCAGGAAAAGGCGTGTAGTGGTGCGAATCGGAAAGCCTCCGGCTGCAGTGCTGTGTGACAGCAAGAGGTCCGGGCCTCGGGCCGCGTGGGGCAGCAGGGGACTCGGGATCCTCCCGCTGATGGTGCTTTGCCGCAAGCAGTTCCGGGTTAATGCCAGAAGCGCGGTGTCCAGCATGTCGGATATTGCAGCAGCGTTCCTCCCAGAGCTGTTGACCCGCTGGTATGTCGGGATCCCCTGCCTGACCGCCTCCACAGATAGCCGATACGTTAGGAAGGGGTGGGCGCACGGGTTGCGCTACTGTAGCTCCTGCCGTAACGACGGTTCGACGGCCATATGCCTTAACACGTGGCAATGACATGTGTGAGTCCACTCCCCATGCCCTGAGGCCAGGAAGCGCCCCCAGGATGCCGGCGGGTTGGCGGGTGCGCGGGCGTTTTCCCAACTACGACAGCTGTAACTCAAGTTGTCAACGGGTGCCAACTTGGTGTCTTGAATAGTGCGACGCGAGCCGTGTACGCGCTGACGTGAATAGAGTGCGGCTTTGCGGCCTGAGCAAAAGCTGCAGACAACTTTTTTACGTGCAGGTAGGGCTCTGTACCGCACATCGTCGCTGTGATGCGTGTGCGTGTGCGACTGCCAGCGCATCGCCCTAAGGGTTCGAATGAAGGCTTGGTTTGGGAGCGTTGGATGGGGACCCCGCCGGACGCGGGTCACTAACGATTTCGGGCCTATCGCCTTGAGGCAACAACCACAGAAGGAGCCCTGTTAACGTTGCTCAATGCTGATGCAACAGAAGTCCTGAGCACAGCGCCATAGGCAAGTCCGATTCTGTCGCTGGCCGTGAATGCGCAACAGCAGGAACGGCTTCACACCCAGGCCAGCAGCACTCCGTCAGCTGTAAACAGGAGCAATAGGCATCAATCATGGCCCCCCTCGAGGGCCCTTCCGCCGCAAGCCCTGCAAAGCAGTTTAACGGAGCGAGCATCAACAAGCCTCCGCAGCCGGTGCTGGCTGCACACGGGGAATTTGCTGAAGGCCTCAGCGCCTTCGCATCTGTGCCGCTGGACAGCGATGACGATGAGCTTGATGAGGTGGTGCGCACTTGCCAGCTTGACGCTCGGCGAGACACGGAAATGTCCGACTTGCTGGAAGCTCTGAGCCTGCTCAAGTCGGATGCAAGCAAAGTCTGCACCGCAGCCCGAGGCGGGCTGCCGACGATGAAGTCCGAGGAGCTCCCTGGCGTGGCCAGCCTGCTCAGCGCGCAGGTCCCCACCGACACCGACTCCCCATACGCCGGCACGCCTCCACAGCCCGCAACCACGGCGGGGACGCCGCTGCCGCTGTCTGCGCTGCCGCCCCTGCCGCCGCCCGCGCAGCCAGTGCAGCAGCCCCCGCCGCGGCTGGCCCTGGCGCGGCCGCCCAGCCTCCGCGTCCAGTCCCGGCACGCCCCGACCTCCGCCCCTCCCACCCCCACCGGCACGCATGGGATCGCCACGGCTCCGCTCCAGCCGCAGGCCTACGCGCCCATCTTCCAGCCCATAGCCGGCTGCGGCGGCCCAAGCTTCGGCCCCTCCGGCCAGTTCTGGGGCTTCCCGCCGCCCTGCGCCGCCTCCCCGCAGCTGCAGCCCCCGCCGCCGCACGCCGCCCCCAACACGCTATTCGCGGCGCCCGCGATCTTCCCCCCCTGCGCCTCAGAGGCGTGCGGCAGCGCCAGCGCCAGCGCCAGCGGCCCGTTCGACCGGGCGTCCGCGGCCTCGCCTAATCACTCCTTCTCCGCGCCCTACAGCACCTTTGCCGCCGCCACGCTGCGCGCCCAGGCCTCGTCGCCGCTCGCCTCCCCGCTGGCGCCTGCCTCGCCCCGGGCCAGCCCGCTGCCCGAGGGCATCCGATGGAGCGCCTTCTCCGCCGCCATCGGGCCGGCCATGGAGGCGGCGCGGCCGTTGGGCTACCACCGCAGCACCACTGTGCCGCCCAGCGGCGCGCGGCCGCGGCTGAGCGGCGGCGGCGGCGGCCTGCCCGACGGCGCCAACCTCGCCGCCGGCTACCTGAGCGCCGGCCTCAGCGGCTGCGAGAACAGCGGCAGCCTCAACGCCGGCGGCTCGGCGCCCGCGCCGGCGCCGCGGCGCAGCCTCATGGGCGGCCCGGTGGGCAACGGCAGCGGCAGCGAGGACGACGGGGAGGGCGGCGGCGGCGGCGGGCGGCAGTGGCGGCCGGAGGAGCTGCCTGGCCCGGTGGAGGTGTTCGTGTCGGGCTGGGGCAGCGGCGTGGACGCGGACGGCAAGAGGTCGCGCATCACGGTCACGGGCGTCTTCCACCCCGACCTGTACATGGCCAACAAGGTGGGGGCCAGGAGGGGAGAACAGCGGGGAGGGCGGGGGTGTGCTTGTGTGTGTTTCGTCTGTTTTATGGGCTTGGGAAAGGGAATGAGAACACAGGCAAACGGGGGTGCGCTGGGTGTCGTGCGCTCGGTCGGTTTGGAGGCGCAATGGAGGGCACACTGCAGCGCTCATTCTCGCCGCCTGCATGTGGGCCTTTCCAACTCGCCGAGCATGCGCCCTCCTCCTCCACGCCCCGCCCATCCCGCCCCATCCCTCGCCTCCCCGCCCCCAAGGACTGCATCCTGCACCAGGAGCAGATGGTGAGCCGCTCCAAGTTCGAGGCGGCCGGTGGGTCCAGCACCGCGCGCTGGCACACCTCCATCAAGGTCGCCCCCGAGGGCACCAAGCTGGGCTCCTGGCTCGAGGCCCACGGGCTGCCCGTGCTCAAGGTGCGTACCCCGGAGGGCGGTCCTGGCTGCACCACGGCCCGGCCAGCGCTCTTGTGAGACTGGAGCGGTGCTGGAGCGCTTGCCGCACGGCGGCCCGCGCGGCGAGCATTTGGTGCTGCGAACTGGGGCTGCCTGTGAAGGGCGGGCGGCCCCGGGACGGCCGGTCCCAGGTCGCAGCCCGAGGCGCAGTCGCGAGGTGCATGACCCCACCTGGCCGCACCAGACCGGGCCTGACCCCGCCTGTCCTCCCCTGCCCCCGCCTGCCTCGCCAGGGCAAGAAGCGGTTGGGCGGCAAGAGCAAGCGCAAGCTGGACCTGGCGGGGGAGCCGACCGCCGCCGCCGCCGCCAGCCAGACCCGAGCCAGCCCCCGGCCGCGCAGCTCCGACCCCGGCGGCCTGGCCCAACTGCTGCAGCGGCCCGGCGGCGCCGTCACCGCGCCCACCAGTCCCATCGGCGGCGCGCTGCAGTGGTCCTGGGACCCCGCGCCGGCGGCGCCGCCGCTGGGCCCGTCGCTGCCGTCGCTGCCCTCTCCCACCGGCAGCTTCACGGCCGCGGGCTTCCCAGGCCTGGGCCTGGGCATGGGCGGCCTCACGCTCGACAGCGGCAGCCTGGGCGGCTGTGGCCTGGCCTTGCACCACAGCTACGCCTCCGCCGGCAGCTCAGGGCTGGGCACCGCCGGCGGCCAGCTGCCCACCTGGCACTCGGTGCCGCCGGCGGCGCCCGAGGCCCCGGCGGCGCTGCCGGCGGCCGTGGCCGAGGAGGCGCTGCCGGAGCCCCGGGTGTACTCGCACGCGGCGGTGCTCAGCCACGGCCCCGGCTGCGTCAGCTTCCGGAACGGCATTGGCGCCTGAGGCCCAACGGCAGCCGAGGGAGCCCGTGAGAGTGCGTGTCTGCGCGCCTTGGGCGGCCGCGGGAAGGCTGGGGTAGGCCGGTGGGCGAAGTGAGGGGCTGCGGCGGCAGTTGCTGCCTGTGGTGTGTGCCCGTGCATGCCGGGGCCTCACAGTAGCGGGCAGGCGCCATGGCCAGGTAGGGTACGCGAGGCCGTCGTGCTGCCCATCATGTGAGCAGCGGCTTGCGGACGATGGGGGTTGGGATGGGCTGGTGCAGGAGGTTGCAGCGCGCGCTGGGGGCTGGGGGCCAGGGGCGCAGGCGACGCAGGAGCGCGCGGACGCAGCGCTGGCGGGGATGGATGCGCTCGTTGCTGTGTACGTGACCACATGGCTTTCCTGGGCTGATTATGCGTGGGTGGCGTTGGCGGTCGGCCGTTGTGCCCCACGCCGCCGGGCACTGCTGCGCAGGGTCCTGCCGAGGACGGCGCGTCACGGATTTTCTCGCTGGGGCACTCCACGGCTCGCGGCGATGCAGGCCGCGCAGCTAGACAGGCCGCGCGGCTAGACTGGGCTTACAGCGAGGCAGGGCTCACAGCTAGGCAGGGCTGCTTGAGGGGCCCAGCGCAGCGTCTGAAGGCGCGGCGTGGGCCGATCGCAGACACGCAGAGCCAGCCGGTCGATGGCGATACCATGGGCAGGTGTCGTGATGTGTGACGATTTTCTAGATGGGTTGGTCGTGCAGGGTAGCGCAGGAAGGCAGGTGGTTATGTTGCGCGCATCGCTATTGCGCGGGGCATTTGCGCGTCGTTGAAGCATCATGACGTGCTGGGCCGTCAGATGATTCGGCGCAGAGACGTACGTAACGATGCAAGGGATCGAGAATTAAGGGGCTTCAGTTGCACGGCCTCGGCTTGGGCCAGGAGGGCCCCGGGCATGTTCAACTTTTTAGGGCCGAATTAGAGGACCACCCCGCGCGCGGTATGGCTGTGTGTGGTGTGTCGTAAGGCCCCCAGATAGCCTGCGCTCTGGTGCCTCTTGCGCGTGTTCGTGAGCGCGGCGCTCCTGTGTATGCGTGTGTATAGGTACGGCGACGATGCTTGTGGCCCCACCTGCTGGGAGGGGCGTCATGGAGCTTGTGCGGCAGTCTATGCGAAGGTGCAACCAGGCAGGGGCGTCAGAGGCTCTGTGCGTGGGTCAGTGGTGCGGCAGGCGCTGCAGCATGCGGTGGCATGGTTTTGGGCTGCGCCGCGCCGGTCATGCCGCGTTTTGGCGACACAGCCCTGTCCTAGGAGTTGGAGGTGAGGGGCGCACGGCTATCGGCGTTGTTGTTTGCGCATACGATGTGAGTATGTGTCGTAGCTGTAGTGCCACCCAACATGCCGGCCGGTGGGGCTGTTCCCCGCCACTACGGCAGGCCAGATGAGGCCGGTCAGTGCGGCGCTGCGGCCCCTGCATATTCGGTGCGGCCCTGGGCACCGCGTCCATACGTTTCTGTCCGTGTTGTGTGCGACCGCACTTGATAGCTAGAGTTGGCAGCGGTACAGTCGTCCGGGCGCTGGCGCGTTCGAATCGGGGTAGATGCAGGCGGAGTGTCCCGCGTCGTTGGAAGCTCTAACTTATATTCGTGCATGAAGAGGAAACGATATCATACAGTCAGTCAGAGCAGGCCTGCATACCACGGCGCTCGGTTGCCTGGGCAGCGGATAGTTGATAGGAGCGTCGGGGCTAGCTAGCTAGGACTGGCTGATGAGCCGATTGTTGTGTGGTGGGTGCCTGACCCAACTCACGCGGATGCACAGCGCTCGTCCCCTTGCGCCGCGCTATGTAAGCGTGCGCTCGCGCCACCGCCGTGCAGTGTGCAAGGCACGATGCCTCGAGCGCAGCCCATCTACACATTCCTGCACCCACACGCGTGTTGGGCGCCCGGGTCCCGGCTCGTGCCCAGCAAGGGGCACCACCAGCAGATGCCACCGCTGCCGTGCCCGCCGCTCCCGCCCCGTCGTCGTCTCGTTCGTGCCAGCCCGTGCGCTCATCCGTTGCCTTGCCAATGCCCACACCACCACAGTGCTTTCTTGCCTTGCATTGACCCGAGCCACGCGATGCCGGCAGGCAGCCCAACGCCACGACCACATCCTGCACCATGCGCGTCCGCGGCTGTTGATCCCCAGATCCGGCCCCAAATTCGTTTGCAACCACCCCGCCTCACCAGACCAACCCCACAGTGCTCACGATCCCGGGCCCGCACCACCCATCTCCCATCGATCTGCCTCACCTCACCCACCCCACACGAGCCGCCAGCAGATCCTTGCCACAGGGGGGCCCGCCTGCCCCGCTACTGCATACCCGCAATGCGCCCCTGCCCTTTGGTCCGCTTGCCCCGATGCGCCCTGCCGCCCCCGCCGCCGCCCGGCCCCGGCTCCTCGACAGCCGCCTCCTCGGGCTGCGCTTCCTCCGCAACCGGCCGCCGCAACGGCTCTGTAGCCTCGGCCGCGCCGGGCCCGGCCCCCGGCTCCACCTCGGGCTCTGGCCGGCGCTCGCGGCTCCTCCGCCTGCAGCAAGGTACGAGGCAAGCAGCGTCACGTTCTGAGGAGCCCGAGGCGCATCGCTCGCACAACCCTAGCGGGCCGCCACTGCACCCGCCCTACCTTTTGCCACCGCGCCGCTGCCGGCCGCCGCCGCCGCCGCCCCCACCCGCAGCGGCCGCTGCGCCCGCCAGCGCGGCCATCTCCTGCTCCAGGGCCGCCTCCTCCTCCGCCACCTCGGCCGCCGCCGCCTCGGCCGCCTGGATCGCCTCCTCCGCGGCCGCCGCCGCCGCCTGCTCCTCCTGCGCAGCGGCCTCCAGGGACCCCCACGCCGCCGCCAGCTCCTCCACATCCGCCACCTGCCGGGCCAGCGTCTGGGCCACGGCCTCCTGCAGGACAGAGCGCACACAGACGGCGCCGCGGGGGTCACCAGGGCACCAGGCTGCCACATGCAGCCGCCGCGACCCCCACAGCTCGGGCTAGTCTCGCCGTGCGCCCCTCCTGGCTGTGAAGGGCGGCATGCCCTGCCAGGGCCTCACGGCTGCTAGGAGCCGCGCCGCCGCGTGCCGGACCCCACCTGGCTGCCCTGCGCCGCGCCGAAGCGCGCCGTCATGCTGTCCACGTCCCGCACTGTGAAGGCGCTGCTGCCCGACACGATGCCGCGGCTGCTCAGCTTGTTGCCGTCCAGGGTCAGGAAGTCGCCCGTGGCCTCGGAGCGGAAGTGCTGCGGGGAGGGGTCGGGAGGGAGGGGAGAGGGAGGTAGGGGGCGTGCGCGGGTGGAGCCGAGGACGTCCGGGGCAGGGGCGGGGGCGCGGCAGTGCCCCCACGCGCAAGGCCGAGCTCCCAGCTCAGGCGCTCTACTGTGCGCATGACTTGCAGTGGCCGTAGCCGTCAGCGGCCTGCCTGCACGGCCCTCCCCTCACCTTTGCGAGGATGTCCTTGTACGCCGTGGCCGCCTCCAGGCTCTCGAACACGGCCGCTACGTTGAAGGCGCTGTACCAGATGTCGGCCCGCATGCCGGGCTGCGCGGGCCGCACAAGGTTGGCCGCAAAGCCCACGAACCCAGGCGGCCACTGGTCGGGCGCGGGGCAGCCGCTGGCGGACACCAGCTCGGACGCGCGGTCTGGGGACCGGGCGTTGGGCGGAGGGGATGGGATGGCAAGGGAGGCACGGCGGCGGTCAGTGGGAGAGTCCCGCTGGGTCCGGGATAGAGGGCGAAAAGATAGATTGTAGGTAGAAGGTGTCGAGCTTGCGCTGCCGGCCCCAATCCGCCTCACCCCGGGCCATGGCGGCCAGGCCGCGCGTGTGCGGCAGCACCAGCGGCAGTGGCGGGTCGGCGCCATCGCAGGCGGCCGCGTGCAGGGCCTGCGCCGCCGCGCTGAGCGGCCGCATGGACCCCGCCAGCTGCTCGTCGCCATGGCGCGGCACGTAGGGCTGCGGGGCGGCAGCGGCGGCGGCGGCGGCAGGGACTGGGCGGGAGGCGAGCGGCACGGATCATGCGTGAGACTGGGGCAAGCAAGGGCCGTGGCGCCGTGCAGCGGCTCGGCCCGGCGGGCAGCGGACGCCCGTCCGCCCCAGGCACGCGCGCACCCGGATCATGTAGCGGATGTGGAATGACGGGTTGGGCAGCTGGTGGGTGGCCAGCCAGGCCCTCAGCCGGTGCACTGGCTCGCTGCCGTTGACCACCACCGTCTGGCAACCAGGGCGCGGGCGGGGGGCAGGGGCGGCGCACCGGCAGTGAGGGGCGGCGGCTGCAGTGCGGACGCGAGCCGCCTCGTCCCCGCCAAGCGCCTTGCCTGGGTCAGGGCCCGCCGCAACACCATTCATGGACGCAGGCTGCGGCTGCCCAACCCCAGCGCCAGACACTCAGGTGCCGCGTCCCTCGTGTCGGATCCAGATCCGCTGCACCGCCCCACCCAACCTTGAGGTAGCTGCCCGTGTAGGTGGACAGCAGCGCCGCCAGCCGCGGGTCGTCCACGGTGGCCAGCTGCGCCGCCACGCCCACCACCTCCCCGGGCGCGGCCGCGGCCAGGCAGCGGTTGATGGCCACGGTCTCGCCCTGCGTGGAGGCGCCGTAGCTGTGGGGGCATAAGGGGCAGAGGACGGGGACAGTGGGCATCTGGCTGAGACTGGACCGAGCGGAGGCGGGCGCGTCATGGTGGCCCGGCCGCTCACCTGGCGCTCCGCACCGCCCGCCGCTTCTTGGCGGCCGCCTCGGCCCGGGCGTGCTGCTCGGTTAGCCGCTGCAGCAGCGCCGCCGCCTCGGCGCTGCTCTGCGGCTGCTGCGGTAAGCCTGCGCCTGTGGAGGGCAGGGCAGGGAGCGTCCAGACGTGCGTCGCGCGTCGGCCGGCGGGGCGGCCAGGTCTCCCCCACGTGCATGCCACCAGCCTCGCAACGCGGCGCAGCGCCTTACCGGCCTTACGCACGACGCGCTCGATGTCGCGCTGCGCGTGACGCACCGTCCGCCGCACGCCCTCCAGCGCACTGCGGGACGCACAGGGGGAGGACGAGGGCCAGCCACGTGTGAGCCTTCAGGGCACGTGCCTTGCCACCCGACGGCCGGACCCACACCCCTCCAACAACCCCAACCCCAAACAGCACCGTGCGGCGGCGCTCACCTCTCCGCCTCGGCCCGCGCGGCCTCTTTCACGGCCACGTGCGACGCCAGCGCCTCGCGCCGGGCGGCCAGCTGCTGCAGCCGGGCCGCGCGCGCCGCGTCATCCGAGAACACCAGCGGCGCGGTCCAGGTGCGGACCCAGGGGTCGGACCCCGCGGCGTCCGGCTCGCCCAGGCCCGCCAGCGCCACCTCCAGCCGCAGCTCCAGGTGGAGGGCCTGGCGGGATGGGCAGGTAGCGTGGGTGATGCAGCGTGCCATCGACGGAGCTGCGAGCCCTCCTGTTGACCTGTCCACGATCAGGATCCCTGCCTCTACCGGCGAGCTCTGCCTACCCACCTCCGCCGCCGCCTGGCCCACGCGGCCCGAGCCCTCCACCAGCGCCAGCTGCTGGAAGAAGGCCCGCCCCCGGGAGTCGCTGATGGCCTCCACCACATGGGGCTGGTCGGGGGAGGCGCCCTGCGTGGACGGGGCGGTTGCAGGCAGCGTTGGGTGTGAGCTGGCGCGCATTTGCAGTCGAGGGTGCTCCCTGCGGGTGGAGCAGCTCGTGCCATGCTGTTGGCCGCCATCAGCCGAGCCCACACCTGCAGCGCCGGCAGCTCGGCGCCGGCCGCAAGCGCTGCCTCCGCCTCGGGCGCCAGCCGCGCCTCTCCAGCTGCGCCGGCCTCCTCGCCGTCGCCGCCTTCTGCTCCCGGCCACGCCAGCACCCACCGCGCCGCCACCCCGTCCAGCGCCACGGCGTTGCCGTATTCGTCACGGAGCTGTGCGGCCGCTGACGTCAGCAGCGTGCGGCCGGCGTCATCGGGACCGTTGGTGGCGGTCAGGGGCCCGGCGCTGGCTGCGGAGCAGGCGGGTGGCTCCAGGGTGGCTCCGCCGACCGCCCCCGCGTACAGTTGCACGCTGGCGCTGACGGAGTGCAGCGTCTGCTCACACTTGGGCAGGGTCCTGCAGCAAAGGCCGTGGCGCGTGTTGGATGGCAGGGCACGCGCGATGGGAATGTGATCCTTCCTGAGCCCTGGCGGTCCCAGTGTCAGCCCACCTTGCCAACTGCGGCCTCAGCTCCTGGTACTCTGCCGTCAGCGTGTACTCCCCCGCCACCGTCAGGCAGCCCGGCGTGGCGAAGCACCACAGCCCGCGGCTGCCCGCCGACGCCCCGTTTTCCGGCGGCTGCGGCGACAGCACCACACAGCACGCCGCGGAGCTGCTGCCGCCCGCGCCCGCGGCGCCGCGGGACTCGGCCCCAGCAGCGGCCTCGGCGTCTCCGCGGGCCGCGGCCGCAGCGGCGGCGGAGGGCGCCTTGAGCCGCACCGCTAGGCCCGCTGCGGCTGCCTCGTACGGCAGCGGCAGGCCGTCCTCCGTGATCAGCTCCACCTGCATCTCCAGCCGGGTGCCGGGCTCCAGCGCCTCCTGCGGCAGGCTGCGCGGCACCAGGGCCACGTGCCGGACCAGGTTCTGGGCCGTCACCTGGGCAGGGTTGGGGGGGTGGGGGCACGGAAAGCAAATGAGGCAAGGACACGGACTAGCCGCTTTTGGTGTTCCCGCAGCCCACGTGTGGCAAGGGTGCCCAGGGATGCCAGCCCGACCGACCAGCCAGCCCCGTCAGCGCACGCACCTGCACCAGCAGCACCGCCTCCCGCAGCGCCACCTTGCGCGACCCGGACACCAGCCGCACGGCGAAGGTGCCGGGCTGCCCTTCCACGCGCACGTCGCGGAAGGTGGCCACACCGCCCACCACCTGCGGCCGTAGCAGTTGGGGTCAGGAGGTCAGGCTTGATTGTGGAGGGCAGTGGGGTGTGCGACGGCGAAGGCAGGGAGCAGGATCCGCTCTGACCGTGGACCTGGCCAAGCCCCGGCCCCGGCCCCAGACTCGGAGCTACAGCTCCTGCGCCCCAGGCCCCACCTTGGCCTTGTTGCCTCCCGCCACCAGCACCTTCGCCGCGTGGCCGTCCTCGCTGAGCGCGGTGGACATGAGGCTGAGCTCGATGGAGCCGCCCTCCCTGCCGCCGCGCCCTGCCCCTCCGCCTCCCGCCTGCTGCGGCAGCGCTGGCACCAGGTTGCCCCAATCGTCGGTGACCTGCGCGGTGAGGTCGCCCAGCGAGCCGCGGCTGCCGCACGACAGCTGCTGCGGGCCGTCCCACGACAGGCACGTGGGCATGCCTGCACGGACGGGCGGGCGGGCAGCATGGCGGTCAGTGGCGAGCGTGGAGCGTGCAGCGGCAGACGCACACATCGGGCCTACACGGACGGGCGGACGGGTAGCAGACCATGGCGAGCGTGGACAAGAGTGCGGCTGGACGGAGTGCCAGGGTTCGAGCGCCATGGCGCGATGAGGCGCCAGAGCTCTGCCACGCCGTGTCACTGACGACCCTTACGCGCGCTCGGCGCCTGGATGTGACGCACGGTGGCCGCCCGGGGGCCGCGCTCACCTGGCCGCAGCTCCAGCGGCAGCGTATCGGGCTGCAGCAGCGACTCGCCGCCGGGGCCGCAGCTGTCGCGCACTGCCAGCGCCACGGGGCCCGCGCTGCCGCCCAGCGACAGCCGCACGTGGTACACCTCGGCGCCGGACTGCGGCAGGGGGCGGCGGTGGGGGGGGCGGGGCTGTGTGTGCAGGCCAGTAGGGGCTCGGGGGCAGAGGCGCCCGCGTGCACACGCGCAGTCCCCACTCGCACCTGCATCAGGTGCCAGCCGCACACCCAGTCGGCCTCGTTGTACACCAGCGACCCGTCGTCCGCAGCGCCGTTGCCGCCGCCGTCCGCTGTCCGGCACGGCCGCACGATGGGTGTCGGCCTGGGCCCCGAGCCAGGCCAGGGCCCGCACCTGGCGTCATGCGGGGGACACGGCGGGCACATGGGGTCAAGCACGGGGGCCATGGCGCCGGGCCCGCATCTGAATCGTCGTGGTTGCTGCAACCTGACGCGCTGCAGCGGACAGCATTGCCCTTGGCTCACCGGTTGCCGTGCGCGTCCAGGGCCTCGACCTCCAGGCACACGGGCGCGCCGCACGCCACGAGGCCCAGGTTCTCGGTTGCCTGCGGCAGGATGGTTTGGGCGGTCGTAGGGCCCAGCGACGCCACGGCACGTCCGGGTGGCGTGTGCACTGCTAACAGTGACGCAAGCCACAGCCGCAGCAAGCAAACCCTCGACCTCTGAGCTGTCCCAACCCCTCCTTGTCGCACCTGGCTGGGCCTCGCCGCGCCGGCCATGTCCTCGGGGCTCCACTCCACCACGCTTACGGACCAGGACGCGGGCGGTCCCGGCACCACCGCCAGCTCCAGCGCCGCCTCCAGCACGGTCCCCGACAGCAGCGGTCCCTCGCCCAGGAACTTGACCCAGTAGCCCTGCGCCTCGCCGCCCGCCTGCGGGCCAGGTGGGGGAGGGTGGCGCGGGAGTGCAGCGGCGTGGACATGCATGGGCGCCATTGGCCCATGCGCCACCTCGCACCTGCTTGCTGACGTCCAGACCAGGCAGCTCCAGCGGCTGGCCACCGTAGCTCATCTTCTTGCCGCCCTTGTGCCACGACACCTGCACCTTGCCTGCGAGGAAAGGGGCGCCGCGTCAGCCGGGAGCCCCTCACCCGGCCGTGAAGGCCCAAGGGCCGTGTTGCCGCCAGCCCTGGCCAAGCATGCGCCAGGCCCAATACCCGGGCCTACCCTTGAAGCCGGGCTCCGCGGGCCGGTCGCCCTCGTCCAGGAAGCCAAGCGCCAGGCCGGTCAGGCGGCCGCCCGCAGGTGCCTCGGGCAGGTGCGCGGCGTAGCCCTCGCCACCGGCGCAGGGGCCCACGGCGAGGGGCTGCGGCGGCGCAGGGCGGGGAAGGGGTGGGGCGGGGTATGACAGTTGCTGGGACGATGGCATGCGACGGCTGAGCGAGTTTGCCATGCCTAGCCCTGCAACCCCTTCTGAGTACGTGGCTGACGCCGCATAGGCATGGGAGGTAGTCGGGCCGGGCACAGCAGGGGAATGGCTTGAAGGGAGGCCTGGTCGTCCCCTTGAACCCGATTCCAGCCCCGGTCCTTCCAACGCACCTGCCCCTGGTAGAACAGCTGCAGCCGTGTGGGCAGTGTGCACGGCTGCACAACCACCGGCAGCGCTAGCCGGGACCACCCCACGTCGCCGCGCGCCGCCGCGGAGGCCGCCGCTGCGGCGGCGGCCTGCGTCGCCTCACCGCCGCCCGCCGCGAGCGCGTGCGGTGCCGCGGTCGCGGCCTCCAGCGCGGCGCGCGGGCCGCTGCCTCGTGCCGAGCAGCGGATGCTCAGCGCCAGCCCCTGCAAGGGTTGCAACAAGCAATTGCCAACCAGTATGCAGGTTGGGATGGGTCGCAAGCGCCGTCAAGAGCCCGCGCCAACGCACTGCCGCACCTGGCACACGCCGATGTGGTCCGAGGTGGGCGCCGCCACCCGCACGCCCCTGACCGTGGCCCTGCCGCACGCGTCGAGCTCGAAGGAGGACGCGGACGGCTGCAGCATGGGCCCCTCCAGCTCCACGGCGGCGGGCAGGTCGGGCGTGGGGCCCGTGGGGTTGCCCCACGCGTCCAGCACCAGCACCTGACGGTTGGGCGGTTTAGACATGCTTGGCGGCAGGGTATCCGGGCCAGGCCCCCCATGCCACGAGCTGAATGACTTACGAAACCGCAGGGCGGCACGCCAGCGCCGTACCTGGAACTGCGGCAGGGCCTCCCCATTCATGACCACCACAGTCGACAGGCCGCCCTCCGCAGCGTCATCAGCAGCGTCCGGCGCCGGCGCGAAAGGGTGTCCGGGCAGCAGCCGCAGCGCGGCGGGGGCGCCGGGGCGCAGCCGGATGGGTAGCGCCTACCGGTGGACAAGGGACACTTCCCTCTTCAGTTGACATGTCGTTGGCCGCGTCGTGAAGCTCCCCAAGGCGCCTGGCAGTGTACACCCTGCCGCCACGCCCCCAACCCACCTGGCATCCCACGCCCGGCAGTGTCAATCGCAACGACAGCTCCGCCTCGCGCACCGAGCCAGCGCTGCCGCGTCCGCCCGGCGATGGCTGCGCGCCCGCAGGCGTCCCCTGCGGGCTTTCAACTACAGGGCCGCTGCCGTCCTCGGCTGGCGGGCCGTTGCCGAAGAGCCGTAGGCCACACGGCGGCTGTCCCGCGCCCGCCAGCCGCGGGGGGCCGCCGGTCACTCGCAGGTTGTGCAGCGCGAGGCCCTCGGTGCTGGACACCTGTGGGGACAACATCGAAGCAGCCAGCTTGGCCAGGATTGCGCGCGCAGTTCCGAGCGATGTCGGTGTGTCGCACACCCCTTTGCCGCAAGAAGAGGCCACCAGCTCGCCAGCCGGCCGTAAGCGGACCGGCTAGCCTCTGCCCCATCTAGGCCTGTGCACTAACCGGCTGCCACTCGAGCTGCAGCTCGCCGATTGCCTGGCTGCTGCTGACCACCGCCGCGGCCCGGGAGCCGCCCGCGCTGCCGCCCTCCGGCGCCGCCAGCTCCACCGCCATCTGCACCGGGCCTAAGGGACGAACGCAGCAAGGCAGGGGCAGCACAGCGCGGGCTTCTCTCCCAGTACCCATCCGCTCTTCACCGCTGACCCTGCAGTGCACCGCACCCATGCCGGCCTTGCCATCGGTTCTCAGCTCCTCACCCGCGCCCGGTGCCTGCGGCGACACCTCGTTGCCCTGCGCGTCGTACCACACGAGCTGCAGCGGAGGCAGCGACTCGCCCAGCGCCAGCGCCTTGGACGCCAGCACCGCCCTGGCCTCGCCCTGCGGCCACAAGTGGGGATTGCCGCAGTCACCGCAGCGTCATTACGATAGCAGCCTCGGCTACCACCGGTGCTGCGCCAGTAGACGGTCCCATGTTCCTTGCCGCCGGCCCCACGCGCACCCACCCGCAGCTCGAAGCGCACGGGCGGCCCCGCGCTGGCGTGCAGCACGGCGCGGTGCCACACCACCACCGGCGCCTGGCCGCCGGCGGGGTCGGCCCCGGGCGGCAGGTTGGGCAGCAGGCGGTACTCCAGGAAGTAGGTGCCGGCGCGGGTGAGGCCGCCTGCCGGGCAGGAGGGGCCCGTGGGAGCGCTTTGTCAGTTGGCTACGGCGCGTGGGGCCACAGGCAGGGCCCACCGCCTCCCTTGCAGGGGCACGCACCGGCCTTGGTGAAGCGGAAGGTGCCGTCGATGGGCTGCTTGTTCTCCACCGACCACACCACCTCGCCCACGCCCTCCGGCAGCGGCGGCCCGGAGCTGCCCGCCGCCGCCGCCGAGCGCGCCGCCGGCGCAGATGCAGCCGGTGTCGCGGCGGCTGAGGGTACGGCTGCTGGGGCGGCCGCCGCAGCCGTGGCTTGTGCCGCAGCGCCACGGCGCGGGCGCTTACTGCCGGCGGGCGGGGCCGCCGTCGGCTGCGGCTCCGCTGGCGCGGCGTTCTCTTTGCCGTCCGCCGCTGCAGCCTCTGCCGCGTCGTCGGCTGCGCTGGGCGCGACGCGCTTGCGGCGCTTCCTGCCGCGCCGGCCGGCCGCCTCGGCGCCGGCGTCAGGGGCCTCGGCAGCCGGTGCCTCCGCTGGGGACGTCCCTGCCGGGCCCTCCTGCCCAGTCGCCGCTACCGCCACCTGCCAGAGCGCAGGGGTTGCGAGCGGCGTCAGGACTGGGTACGTCCAGATCGTGCCTGGCCCATGCCGCCCCGTCTCACCTCGCCCGTGGCTGCAGACTCGCCCTCTCCCGCCGCCAGCGTCGCGGCGCCGGTGCAGTAGGCCGAGGGCCGGCGGGGGCCCATGTAGACCAGCCGCTGCACCACCCGGAGCGCCACCTTCTGGCCCTGTGGGGTCACCAGCACGGGGAGATTCCAGGACGCAATCGGCAACCATGTGCTGCTGCTCAACCCGCCGCTCTGCCTCAAGGCCGAAACAGCACAGGTGCTCCGGTGCAGGCCTGCGCGCGGGTGGCCGCGGCCCTACCGCCAGGAACGCCTTTGTGAGCCGCTGCCCCGACGCGCTGGCCACTGTGACGGTGGTCTCGGGCAGGTCGTCGCCCACGGCCACGTCCACGCGGCGGCCGGTGGCCAGGTGCAGCGGCTCGATGCGCAGCACGCTGGGCAGCTGGGGGAGGTGAGCGCACACGGAGGCCGGTCAAGCAGCGGAAAGGATGGTAGGTAGGGCCGTGGGGTCAAGGCCCCCGGGCTGCCCCAGCTGAAGCCCCTCCCCTTCCCTGCCCAAGCCTCACCTTTGCCCGTTCCCTGGCCACGTACTCCTCCAGCGCGGACGGCGTCAGCACCTCCTCCACGCGCCGCAGAGGCAGCGTAGCGCTGTGGCCGGGCCCGTGCACGAAGGCGGGCAGGCCCGCGAAGGTGACGAAGCCGGTGGCGTACAGGCCCTCGGCGGCGTTGGGCTGCGGGGGAAGGGGTGCATGGTGTACGGCAGGGAGGTACTGGTATTGAGCCGGCGGCGGCGGAGACTCCCAGCTTAGCCCGGCTCTCCAAGATGACCAGGTGGTACAGGTATGCGGCCGGCGGACCCCAGCCCACCACCGCTCAGGCGTACTGACCCAGTCAGCGCCCTGCCGGCCCCTGCGCCACCCTTCCCACCTGGTGCACCACAAAGTACTTGACGCGCCCCACCGCCGCGGGCTTGGTGGACAGCCGCACCACGTCCCCCGCCACCATGGTGCGGCTGCCGTCCTCCACACACTTGAAGGCGCTCACGCCCTCGCCCAGCTCCTTGCGTGCCAGCACCTGCGCAGGGGAAGAGGGCGGGTGAGCTGGACCGACTGCGGCCTTCATAAGGACCTAGGCCGCGCAGCTGGGAAGGGGAGCGGCCAGCCCTGTGCTGCGGTCCCGGCCTGCTGTCCGACAGCATGCCCCAGTCCCGGCCCCACACCTTGAGCTCCACATCCGCCGGGCCCTGGAAGCGGATGATGCGGTCCAGCCGCGTGTGGCAGTCCCGCAGCCACTCGCGAAGCCGCTTCTCCAGGCCGCGGTCCGTGGGCGTGGCCTCGGCCAGAAGCGCCGGCAGCGAGTCGCGGAACGTCAGCTTGTTGCGCGTCACGCGCCAGGCGGGGCCGAAGAACAGCGCGCCGCTGCGGGGGACCACGGAGTTGCGGCAGGAGGACAGCGCGTGTCGAGGTGTTGAGGCGGTCGTCGTGCTGACATCAAATGTGAGCGCGCGGCTGCGACCCAAGCGCGTCGCTCACCGCATGCGGCCGAACACCTCGTCCGGCAGCAGGTCCTTGCCGCTGCTGCTGCCGCGCATCTTGGCGCGCAGGCCGTCAAGCAGCGGCAGCGAGTCCAGGCCGGAGCCGGGGATGAGGCGGCCCTGCCAGAACGTCTCCAGCAAGGGGGCGGAGCCGCGACCGCTGCGAGCGGCCTCGCCGTCTGTTCGGACCGCGCCAGAAAGCAAGGTTGGGACACGTGAGGAGTCCACAGCGCACACAGCGGGTGCCGGGTGCCAGAACTGGAGCTGCGCCAGCTGGCACCAGCCGTACCCACCTTCTGCCTCCCGCAGTGCCAGGTCATCCTGTAGCGCTGCCTGCAGCTGGTCCGGGGCCACACCGCCGCCGGGGGCCTGCGTGCCTCCAGCACCACGCCCGGCCCGGACCAGCTGCGCCTGAGAGCATGGCGGGCGACGCACACGCGGTCGGCGGTCGGCCAAGCGGGGTCACCCTCAGGCCTGCCAAGCCCTTGCGTGCCACAGCCCGCAACGCGCCGTCCCACACCCCGGACCCCACACTCCAAGCTCCACGCCCCCGTGTCCCAAGGCCCCACCAGCTGCGTTGCCATGGTGGCGGCTCCGTGCATGGTCAGGTGCGCAGCCAGCTCGGGGGGCAGCTGCGTGCCACCAACACCGCCGCCGTTACCCCCCGCGCCCCCGCTGTAGGCCACGGCGCCCTGCTCGCGGGGCACGGTCTCGGTGCCGTTGACAAAGGGGAAGTACCACAGCACGCCCTCCACCACACCTGGGGGCAGGGAGGCCAGGGTGAGGCTTGAGGCATGGCGCCGGCCAGAGCGCTATGCTTGGCGCTGGGACCCTCTGCACGTCCGTGCGCCGACGCCCTGCCGTGCCGCCTCACCCCTCCCCGGCACGTCCAGGGCGAAGTCCAGCTTGGCCCTGGCCGCCCTCACGTAACGGCTCTCCAGGTCGTCGTCCACCTGGCCGCAGGGAGGCGACCAGCAAGGAGCTGAGCTGCACGCCACGTGCCCATCCGGCCCCACGGCAAGGGCCGCAGCCGTGCCCCAGCGCCCAACCTTAGTCCAGGCCTCCGTTTGCCCCTTGAGCGCCCACCTCTGCCAGGCTCCTGCGCCACACAGTCTTGCTGCCCACCAGGTGCTCCACCACGATGTTGGGGGCGGCCTCGCCGCCGGGAAGCAAGCCGCCTGGGTGCAGATTGACGAAGGGAATAGTTACGCAGGTCAACACTCGGGGCGGAGGCCAAACCCCGGGCCCGGCAGCATGCCCCGTGCAGCGTCTTCTCGAAGCCCGCCCTGTCCGCCCGCACCTGCTGCTCCCGCTGCCTGCCCCTCCACGTTGCCGGCGGGGCCGTGCAGGTAATAGTGGTACAGGTGGGCCAGGTCGCGGCACACGCTGGCGCCAGCGGCTCCGTCGCCCACCAGCGCCAGCACGTCGGGCCGCAGCTGGCCGATGGTGACACGCGTGAAGGAGGGGCAGCCGGGCTCAGCAGCCAGCCAGGACCGCGTGACGGGAAACGGGGACTCCTGTCGAAGACGGGTGGCAAGGGGTTGGGCCAGGCGATCCCAATCGTTGAATTCAGTGGGTAGCAAGATCAGGTTAGCGAGCCAAGGCACGCAGCGGACTCTGCAAAACGATGAGGATCAAGGGCGGTGGCACTGACGGGGGATTGGCGCTGTCTGCCTGCTGTCCGGCTCACCTGCTCCGACAGCGTGCCCTCGTCCCCCGGCTCCCTGCTGACCAGATCCTCCTCGTACACTGACTCGCCGCTGCGGTACCTGTGCGGTGGGGCCAGCACATGGACGGAACAAATTCGGGTCCCCAAGAGGCAGCGTCCACGGCCCCGAGAGAGGATGCCGCGCCTCATGCTTCACAGCATTGCGCGGCCCTGCCAGCCCCTGCAGCCCCGCTTGCCCGCCCACCTCCTCTCCAGCTCCGCCCCCACGATGTGCAGCTCGTGCACCTCTGCCCCGCCCGCCGTCTTGCTGGCCAGCTTGACGGAGCCGCCCAGGAAGAAGGCGGCGTTCTTGGAGCCCACGCCGAAGAAGGACAGGTCGCCAGACAGGTAGCGGCCGCCGCCTGCGCAGGGAGGGGAATCGAGAGGTGGCCTGGTGTCCGCGTGTCCCGTCCCCAGAGTGGTCTGTCCCAGTGCTGCTGCCTCCGTTCAGGCAGGGCATGGCTGCCAATACGCACGCCACCTGTGTGTGCCATCGCCCGCTTGGCACGCACCCGCGCTCTCCATGGCGCGCTGCCCGCTGTCCGGCAGCAGCCCCCGGTCCTCCATGGACAGGTTCATGACCGCCCAATCGGACAGCTCGCGGATCCCCATGCCGCGGCCGTTGTCCTGTTCGGGGAGAAGGCGCAGCGAGGTACGACAAGGAGGTCGGGCCGTGTAGTAGGGAAGGGCGGGACCGCAGGCACGCGACGGGGACAGGGCTGCTCGTCAGTAGGACCCGTGCAGGCCGGTCCCAGGCAAGCGAGGTCCCTCTCGACGGGACCGCACCTGCACGCGTATCAAGCCCGCCGTGCCCCGCTCGTTCGTGGCAAGGCTGATGGTGATGTCCCGCGACCGGGCCACCGGCCCCGGCCCTGGGTCCGGCCCCAGGGCCGGCTGCGCTGCCGCGCCGGCAGCCGCTTCCCCAGGGCCCTCAGGGCCTGGCGCCGGCGCCACGGCTCCCTTGGTGGCCCTCAGCGCATTGTCCACTAGCTCGGCCAGCGCAAAGGCAAAGGGGTGGTGGCCGCGAGCGCTGAAGTACTCGTAGTCGCCTGCCATGGTCAGCGTCTTGGGGTGGGGCACAAAGCTGATGCGCTCCTGTGGGGTCGAGGGCAGGGCCGCCATGAGGACGAACACGAGCAGCTGAGCGCCAATGCGGCCCCGGCCAATAGCGCCCTGCCGCACCTTGGCGGGTGGCTTGCGTACACTGCCGACGACATGTGCCCCACAACCGCCGCCACCGGCCTGGGTATCCTCCAAGCGGCTGGAGAAGGGCGCAACAGCTGTGCTGCTGGAGGGGCGCGCTAGGGGCGGAAGGCCGCTGGCGCGGCTGCGAGCTGCGCTGGGCAGGCTGCTGGGCGGAGCGTGGGCCCCCGGCGGCCCCAAACAGACGGCAAGCTGGTCGCCCGGCCGGAGTTTTGCCACAGCGCCATCCGAGTTGATGATGCGTTGGCCAAATGTCACGTGGAACTCCTGCGGTGGGGACAACGTCGCGTGAAGACGCGGGGCGGGGACGCGGTAGGTGGCACGGGCACCCCGCAAACAGCAACTGATGGCTAGCTTCATTATCTACTTGCAGGTACAGTACCTGCTGGTCGAGCTCGGGCGCAAGCGCACTGCGCACGGCCGACAAGAGCGAGGTCAGGTCCGCGCATTCCTTCCTAGGAATCCGCCTCTGACGACGTCCACCTAGTGCGTCCTTGAAGAGCACTGGGATCGTGTCTGCGGCAACGTCGCGATGAAAGCTGGCTCGGCATTAGAGTCTTCGCGACCTCGAGGCTACCGACAGCTCCTGGCTGCTTGCCTGCCTCAGGTGTCATCATGTTAGCCGCCAGCTGTTGAGATGGTGCTAAGTCGGCTGAGCGCGGACATGGAGCTGCAAATCTTGCAAGAAGCGCGACGCAGCCAATTTAATTTCTTGTAATGTCATGGTGTTGAATACGTATTGACGTGTTCGGCTATGAGTGAGGCCAGGGCAGTCTGCGAGGCGTGCTGTGCGCAGCTGTCGCCGTGCTGCGGATTGCAAACCCCGGCACGCCCCCTCTACTCCCGAGACTCGTGTTCGGCAAGCGCATGGGCGCCCGGCGGCATCTGGGGCGCTTTTGCTAGACGAGATGGCAAATATTGGCCGGCGCTCGCGGCGGCACTGGACTCAATGGCACATCGCTATATTGCTGGACGATGGCATACATTCAGCCGGCGGGGTCAGGAGGGCCTCCTGGCCAGGGCGGCGGAGCTGCAGGGCCAGTCCCAACGCCAACACGCGGCAACCGAAGTCAATGCCTTCAAATGGCTCCAATTTGTAATAACCGCAAAAGCCCGGCCTTGTCCATCACCAGATGCAACTGTACCTACTGTACTCGGTCTTGTTCAGGGCCCCATTGAGCTGAAGACGCAAATACGTACACTGTCGGCCGTGCGAGCAAACGCGCTATACCCACATAGAAGCCCATGATCCTGTGGCCCCCTAACGCAACCTGTGCTCTGCGTTCATCAGGGTTCAGCCCATAATGTCGCTACCTCGCAGGTCCGCAGCTACGTACAGCAGCAGGAGAGATCCCCCCTAACAACACCCGGTAGATGTCGCCGCCGCCCCTCCGGCACACAGCATGCTGGCCTCGCCTGCGCATGCGCTGCTCATGCGCTGTCCTCGCGCTTACATGTCACTGCCGCCCCCTCGCAGTCGCGCCACCAGGTGGATGTTGGCGTGGGGCGCCACCCCGCATGACGCCAGGCTGCGGCCGTCCTCCAGCTGCTTGCCGGCGTGCAGCAGGCGCTGCAGGTCGACGGGCACGCCTGAAGGGAGCGAGGAAGCGAGCGGGAGGGGGCGCACTTAAGGGGCTGGAACCGCGGAACGGACACGTGGGGCTGGGGGCTGGACCGCCTGGCGGCAGAGTGTCTGTTGATCTGCAGGATGGGTGGCCATCGGCAGTAACGGCGCTGCGCCTGGGAGGTAGGGCATGCCCGGGCCCATGCATACATCGGGGTGTAGCAGTGCTAGGAGAGTGAAGCGGGCCAACGTGCGCGCGCGTGTCACCAGGCCAGCGCGTGTGGGCCGGTCCCTATCCGCATAGTTGAGGCGGCACCCCCGCAAGCTTATGCGCGGGCCGAGCTTCAGGACCTGTGAGCCGCCGCCCTCCGCTACATCTGGCACGCTCCAACCGACAACGTAGCGACAGCGGCACCGGGCCATCCTTGCGGGTACATCCCCTTGCTCGCGCCGGCCCGCGCGCGGGGGCGCACCCGTGATCTCCGCGACCTTGGCCTTGAGAGTCTCCACGGTGTCGCCGCGCCGCACGAAGACAGAGCGCGATGCGCCCTCCAGGTCACGGACGAAGACCTGGGCGTGTGCGACGAGAGGGGGTGGGGGCATGGAGAGCAGGCGGCGAGGGGAAGGTGAGGTCAGACGACACCGGGGCTGCGGGCGGACGGAAGGCGAAAGCGAGGTGCAGGCGGCCGTGCAGGACGCATGGCAGAGGCACGCGCAGGCACGCACTTGCCCTGTACCTGCATCTCGGCCGCCGTGATGGCTGCGGCAGGGAAGGAGCCGCCCGCGCCGCCCGAGCCCGCGCGCGACAGCAGCGCCCAGTTCACGGGCAGGCTGGCCGCGGCGCCGGCCCCGGGCAGCGCGGTGCGGCACAGCGGGCAGCGGCCGAGCTGCGGCCGTGAGGCGCAGGCGCGGCACAGCGTGTGACCGCAGGGCGGCACCAGGGGCGCGCGCGAGGAGGGGTCATAGTCCTCGCAGCACACCGGGCAGCACTGCTGCTGAGCCATGTTCTTCACTACAGGTCTGCGGAAGGGTGGGCTCGGGGTTGAAGTTGTGCCGCGTAACGCAAGCCCCGCCCGGCGTCGGGGTTGGGACCTCGGACAACAATGCGATAGCCTTGGCCGCGCGCCGCCCGTGGAGCCCCGCCTAACGCGCCGACCCGCGGGCCTCGCGGACTCCCGATTCACGTTGATAATGCTTGGGCTTGCTTGGGTAAAGACGGTTGCCTGGCTGAGCGCAGCCTCGACCTGCGGGGCGCGCTCCCTGAAGAAACGGGAGCCCAATGAGAGCGAGCGAGTTAGTTGGGCGACTGGGCGAAGGACGGAGGCGCTAACTCGAGATTTGTGCGATTCGCTTTGCGAGAGGGCCGGGCCTAATAATCACAGGGGATAGGGAGAGGGACCTCCCTGTGGAGCATCCCTGCCACCCTGCTCCCGGACCCTTCAATCCTGGCCCGCTCTCTTGGCGGGCAGCAGGCTGCCGGCGCTGCGGCTGGGCTAGCCGGCGTGCCGGGCGCTGCCGCCGCCGCTGGACAGGCGGCTGGTCCCGCCGTCTGGGTACTGGACTGGCTGCGGCCGTGGCCGTGTGCGTGCTGCTGTGTGTTGTGTCCGCATCAAGGGGCATTGGCGCCTGCTGCTCGGGGCGTTGTGCCCCGGCCGTGGCTGCTGCTGCGAGACGTGCTACAATGATGACTGTGCTGGCTGCGGCCGTGTGAGTGTGGACCAGCCGGTGCGCCTGGGTCTGCAACCGCCGCTGGGAAGGCAGCTGCTGGTCTCACCGTCTGAGTACTGAGCTAGCTGCGGCCGTGGCCGTGTGTGTGTGCGTGCTACGTACAGGGGTCGTCGCCTCCTGCTGTGGCCCAGCCCAAGAGCCGGCGGGAAGCCCACCAGCTACATCAACAGCTCCGGATGGTGGCGCACCGGCTGATCTGGCGCAGCGGGCGTGTGGCAAGCTGAAACCGGCGCTTGACGGCTGGCCTTTCGGATGGTGACGCGTCAGCTGATCGGCGCAGGGGGCGTGTGGCAAGCTGAAACAGGCGCTCGACGGCTGGCCTTCCGGATGTATGATAACGCGTCAGCTGATCTGCCACAGCGGGCGTGTGGCAAAAAGAAACAGGCGCCGGACGGCTGGCCTTCCGGATGGTAACGCGTCAGCTGATCTGCCACAGCGGGCGTGTGGCAAATTGAAACAGGCACTTGACGGCTGGCCTTCCAGATGTATGGGAACGCGTCAGCTGATCTGCCACAGCGGGCGTGTGGCAAAAAGAAACAGGCGCCTGACGGCTGGCCTTCCGGATGGTAACGCGTCAGCTGATCTGCCACAGCGGGCGTGTGGCGAATTGAAACAGGCACTTGACGGCTGGCCTTCCAGATGTATGGTAACGCGTCAGCTGATCTGCCACAGCGGGCGTGTGGCAAAAAGAAACATGCGCCTGACGGCTGGCCTTCCAGATGGTAACGCGTCAGCTGATCTGCCACAGCGGGCGTGTGGCAAATTGAAACAGGCGCTTGACGGCTGGCCTTCCGGATGGTGGCACGCCGGCTGAAATAGAAATAGAAATAGAAATAGAAATAGAAATAGAAATAGAAATAGAAATAGAAATAGAAATAG
>BDDC01000347.1:1598-25921 GCA_001662425.1 Chlamydomonas sphaeroides
GGCCACGACGGCTCCGCGCCGCTCGCCATCCTGGTCGCCTCCGACATGCCGCTGGCCAACTCGGTGAGAGCTTGTCGAGGTGCATGCGGTGATGCCTCATGCCGCTGCGTAACCTCCCTCTCGCCCTCCCGCCCGCTCTCTCCTCCTCTTGATCCCCTGCCCTCACCTGCCCCCCGACTGCAGCGGCTGATGGTGCACCAGGTGGATGCGGTGGTGGAGCCGCACCCCGCCGCGGGCGCCGGGTGGGCGGGAGGCGGCTCGCCAGGTGGGCGGCAGGGCGCCGTAGGAGGCTCGGCCCACCAGGGCCGCCCAGGGATAGAGCTCCCTCCCTGGGTTTGCTCCGCAGTGCCCCCACAGCCTCACTGTTACCACACTTGCATGTTGGAGTTGCGACAGCACCACGTGGCCCAAGTGTCAACTCCCTCCCGCGCTCACAAACATTGTCCGCCGTGGCCCTGCCTGCCTGCCTGCCTCGCGCTCCTGCCCATCCAGGCCGGCCCGCGCCAAGCCTCCTGGCCTGGCTGTCGGACCCGGCCAACGTGGACGCCGTGGTGTGGCGCGTGGTCAGCGGCGTGCTGGCGGCTGCCGAGGGCGGCGAGGGCGGCGAGGGCGGCTTCCTGGCGCCGCTGGGCGACCCGGGGCTGCTGGCGACCGTGTTCCTGCCCGAGGGCGAGGTACGGCGGCGGCAGCAGCAGGGGGGGGGGCCCTGTGGGCCTGCACATGCGGTTGCGGACAGCGGACAGCGGACAGTGCCGAGACACACGGACGCATGCTGTTGGGTATGTGTGCTCTCACGCGCACACATGCGCAAGTGTTGAGCGTCGACGCCATTCCGCCGCGTAGGCGCTGCTGGCGGCGCCCGGGCTGATGGACGCGCTGGCGTCGGGCTCGACTGCCGCTGCGGCCGAGGCCGTAAAGGCGCTGCTGCGGCGCCACACGGTGCTGAACCGCTCGCTGCTGCGGGCGGGGCTGGCGCCGCTGGCGGACGCGGGCGGCAGCGTGGCGACGCTGGGCTCGGAGGAGGACGGCGTGCCGCCGCTGCAGCTGCGGAGGGACGCCACCACGGGGTGCGTCCTGCGCCCTGGTTGGGGGGCAAAGGAGGAACGGGCTGTGCGCTGCAGCGGCGGCGCTGCGGCCTGGTTGCTGCTGCCCTGCCTGGCTGTCGTGCCCGCCTCAGCCCCCGGCCCCCTGTACCTCGCCCGCTGTACGCCTCCCCGCCCCTACCCGACCCTCTCCCCCCCCTCCCTCTCCTGCTGCCCCACAGCGGCATCCTGGTGTCGGGGGTGCCCATCCGCGCCTACAACATAGCCGCAGGACAGGTGGGCCCCCGCCCGCCCTGCCGGCAGCAGTCCGCCAGCAGCAGCTCACATGGCCTGCCCCGCCCTTGCGGCTCACCGTGCTCGCCTAGCCGCCCGGACCAGGCAGGCCGGGCGCCGCCCTCGCGGCCCCGGATCCTCGTCCCTGTTTCATCGCACGCACTTCACGTCGTCCTCCTCCCCCTCCCCCTTCCTCTCCCCTTTCCCCTCCCCCTCCCACTTTCCTGCAGGCGGTGGTGCATGTGGTGGCGTCGGTGCTGCCCCTGGACTCCTCCGCCTCGCCCTCGCCCGCCGCCTCGCCCTCGCCCGCGGCATCCCCACGGCCCAGCCCCAGGCCCTCGCCGTCTCCTTCGCCCTCTCCGTCTCCCTCGCCGTCACCTTCTCCGTCGCCGTCGCCCTCTCCCTCGCCAAGGCCTAGCCCAAGGCCATCGCCCAAGGCCTCACCGCCGCCGCGGATCTCGCCGTCGCCGCCGCCGCCGCCGCTGTCTTCGCCGCCGCCGCCGCCTGTGCGGCAGCGCACCCGGCCGCCGGTGCCCCGCCCGTCATCGCCGCCACCGCCGGTGCTGGTCCGCGCCAGGCCGCCGCCGCCCAAGGGCAGCTCGCCGCGCCCCTCGCCGCCGCCCACGGTCATGCAGCCGCCGTCGGGGCTCGTGTTCGCCTCGCTGCCAGAGGTGCGTGCTCGCTGCTCTGCGTCGCCATCCGCGGCCTCTTACCAAGGACCCGGCAAGCAAAAGGCCCCAAGCCACTACGCGCACATACGTGCCGTCCTTGCCAGACCGCCGCCCTTGACTGGCTTGCTCTTCCGGGCCCTTGCCCTCCGCGCACAGCCCGCCCCCCTGCCCCTCGCCCCCGCCTCCTCCGCTTAGCGCGCTCACCGCAGCCTGCGCCTGCCTCCTGCCTGCCCTCCCTTGCTCTCCCCTTACCGGTCCCAGGCGCTATCGGGCCTGCCGCAGCTGTCGCACCTGGCGCAGCTGTACCAGACCGCCACCGACAGCCCGGGCGGCGCCACCTTTGACTCCATCATGACCGTAGTCACGGGCCGCAGCTACACGCTGTTCGCGCCAACCAATGAGGTGAGGCACCGGGCGCCTAGCCGGGCACCGCTGCGGCGCCTGCCACGGGCCCGCGCCCTAGGCAGGCCGCGGGGGCCACGGGCAGGACCGCTGCGGACGCACAGGCCGGGCGCCGGCCGCTCCGCGCAGCCCGCAAGCTGCACACGGACCGCAGCCGTGAAGGCAGTTCACCCACCCACCCGCCATCCTTCCACCCGTTCCTAACCATGCGGCGTGCCCTGCTCCTCCCCGCCGACTTCCGCCCCCCGACCCCCGCCCCCCCCCGCCCCGCTCCCAGGCCCTGCAGCGCCACCTGGCGGCCGCCGGCTCCAGCCTGGCGCAGCTGCTGCAGCGGGTGGCGGGCGAGCCGCGCGACCTGGTGCGGCTGCTGGCGCCGCACACGCTGTGGAGCGGCGCGCTGCCGGCCGCCAACCTGACGGACGGCCGGCCGCTGGCCACGGGCTTTGAGCGGCTGGGCGCCGAGGGCGCCTCGCTCAAGGTGGGGGACCGTAGGGGGCTGTGGCAGGGGGCAACTCGGCTCATCCCTGGGCGGGCTGTGCATGTCTACGGCACACATCCCATTGCCCGTGGCGCTCGGGCACTGACCTGCCTCGCACCCTCCCCTCCGCGGGCTGCGCGCCCCGGCCCTGCCCGCAGGTCAAGCTGGAGGGCGGGCAGGTGCTGCTGACGGGCGCCGGGCGGGGCGCGCGGCTGGCGGCGGTGGTGCTGCCGGACAGCCGGATATCGCCGGACAAGGGCGGCCAGGTGCGAGGCCGCGCCCCTCTGGCTGCGGCGCCTTGGAGCTCAGCTTGCGCCGCTGGGCCGCGCTAGGTTGCGGCGCCCGCGCGCGGGGCGCAGGGCGCGGCACCGGCGTGGGCAGGCTTGGCATGCCTGCTTCCTGGCATTCCCCTCCTGCTGCTGGGGTTGCTGTAGCTGCTGACGCCTAACTGCCGCTGGCTGTGTGCCGTGGTGTCCCTCAGGCGGTGCTGCATGTGGTGGATGCGGTGCTACAGGTCGGAGCCGGCGGGCCGTGAGCGGCGGCGGCGGCCGCCGTAGCACAGCAGCAGCACCTGCGGGGTGCCCGTGAACTCAGCTGCTGGCTGTTGCTGTTGCTGCTGGGGCTACGGCGTGGGGCATGATGACGTCGGGCTGCGGGTGCGCTGGCGAGTGCACTGTGCGGCAGCCAGGGGCAACGGTGCTGCCGTGGTGGCGGTGCCGTACTGCGCGCCGCGAGGCGCGGCTTTAAGGGACAGTAGCGATACCGTAGCGATTGCATAGACCCGTGCAAGCTCGCCTGGTGGGCCGGGCGCGGTACATAGAGAGAGAGGGAGCGCGTGACGCGCTTTGAGAGGTGGCGAGTGGATGGGCGCAACGCAAGCGTCGGCATTTTGCTTGCACGCGGGCCGCATCGCGGGTGGGGATGCAGTGGAGGGGTTCGTAGCGAGTCGGTGGAAGGGCATAGAGCCGTGGCAGAAGCCGGTAGCAGAAAGTTGGCATGCAGCTGTGGCGCCGGGGGCGCTGGGGTTGTCAAGTGAAGCCCTTCAGTACCGGACTCGCCCCTACTCACCGGACCGCCAGCTGGCAGTCGACCCGAGGATGCCCAGCTGGTGGGCGCTCGATTATGCCAGGCCAGCGTTCTCTCTGTGTAACAAGTACAGCGGATAAGACTGCCTGCATTTCACTTCGTTGCTGCACGACCCAAGCCCGATTGCCTCTCTCACTCGTAGCAACATTAATCGAAACGCCCGCCGCGCATTCAAGAGTTCAGCGTGCGGCTGCTGCACTACTATAATACTCCCTGTCTTTGAGTATTGTTTGGCAACGCTGTGCCCCTGCTGTTGGCAGGGTTTATAGCAGAACTCGCCTACTCGCAGCCTCACGCTATGTTGCACGCTGATGCACGATGGAGGAAGGCGATCCTCGCTTTGATTCTGCTGAGCCAGGTGAGCCTGGCAACGGCATAGCTGCTGAAATGCGGCTTGCCATGGCAATATAGCAAGGAGCACGACTGCCACGCTCCCCGTAACACTGTGCTCCCGCAATGCAGGCCACAATTCCACCTGCCGGCGCGGCTAGGGTGTACAGCGGTGAGCGCGCATGGCGTGAAAGATGTTACACAAGCACGCGACGCTGAACACCCTGCATACTCGCGTTTATAATATAAGCTGGCGCACATAGCTTGCATAGCTGCAGCGTCACCCCTGCACCTCCACTCGTAGCCCTTGCTCACACCATCCAACGTGCCGACCAATCCTGACCTCTGCAGCAGCAAACGGAGATTCCTCGGACGAGCTTCTGGCGATGACTGCACGACGCCAGAACTCATGGTGGTTTATAGTTGACTAAACCGAAGTCCAGAACGGTTTTCGCTCCCTTGTTCCCCCTTCCAGACACTGGGCGTCGGCTCCTTCAGGAGGACGTCCCCCAGGACGCTCCCGAACCTCCAGGCAGCTTCATTATGCCGCCAGGGGAGGACTACGAGCCCCCAGTTCCTCCCCTCTCGCCGCCGTCTGTGGCATCGCCGCCACCACAGCAACCACCCAGCCACCCCTCGCCGCAGCAGCCCCTGGCGATGCCACCGCCGTCGCCGTGCGGTGCCTACGGCGGCGCGGGGTGCTCCGCGCCGCCGCCCTACGGAGGATACGGATACGGAGGATACGCGCCGCCGCCGTACGGCGCCCTCTCACCGCTCCCATCGTATGGAAGCCCGCCGGCGCCGCTCGCACCGCAGCCCTCGCCACCGGCACCCACCCAACGTGAGCAGCGCGTGGGCGACTAGGACTGGTCTGCGGCCGCATAGCCAGGCGATGGGAGCGGATAGTGGGAACCCGATGGGTCCCAGGCTCCGGCCCTAGGCTCCGGTCCTAGACTCCGGTCCCACGGCGGCCCTGTATGCTGCATCGCACCGCCGCGTGCGCCTCGTACGCTCAGACTGGGCAACCGGACTCGCGTCATTCCCCAGAATCTGCGGTACACCCAGTCCCTAGCGCCATTGCTCGGAATCTGCGGTACACCCAGCCCCAGTTCCAGCTGACCGGGCCGCTGTGTGCGTCGGAGACAGCGCTAGCAGCGCTGCCCCCGCTGACCACGCCCCGGTGCCCGACGCTCCTCGTGTCCTGCCTGCCTGACCTCGCCCCTCCCCTGCTCGGTTGTCTCTGCCGTCCGCTGCCGCCCGCAGCCAGCCTGTCGGACATCTGGCCCACGATGTTCAACTACTATGAGGAGTCGGTCACGAGCACCGGCTTGTGGCCCGTGTTCCTCATCAGCATGGGCGAGACGCTGCTGTCGTACCTGAGGGACCCCCGCGCCGAGTTTACAGTGTTCACGCCGCTCATCGGTGAGGCGGGCGGCAGCGGGCCGGGCGGCGGCGCAGCGGCGGCGGCGCACAGGAGGGCGGCGCGCTACAGCGCGGCCCTGGTGCAGCGCACAAGGCCGCTCTGCTTGTGTTTCGTGGCCTGCGAGCGTGCTCTTGCCCCGCTGTCCCCTCGCCTCAGAGTACATGCGGGTGGACGAGTACGTGCAGTACATCCTGTACAACATCGGGCCGCCCACCAACCCCGACCTGCGCTTTGTGGCCATGTTCCAGCGGCTCATGCTCAATCACCTGGTGCCCGGCAGGACCATTATGGTGCGGCGATTAGGATGGACTGGCTGGCAGACTCTGTGAAGATACTTACAACACTGCTTATTAGCTGCTTATTGATACATGTGAGGCATATGATGACGAGTGTCCTCGGCAGAGCCGTCCTGGTGCGGCGGTCGAGAGGCTTGAGAGAGAGGGAGGGGTCAGGGAGAGAGGCAACAACGGATTGCCCGCCTGGAACCGCGGCCCCTGCTCTGCTGACGAGAGCCCCTGCCCCGCCGCGCTGCCTCCCCGCCACAGCCCGATGACATGCGCGACGGGCTGCAGATGACCAACATCCTAGGCCACACGCTGAGCGTGAGGCTGGACCCCACAACGTGAGTGGCGGCCGGCCGGGCGGTGGCGTGCCGCCTCCTCCTCCCAGCCGTTGCGGCGGAGGCTGTGCTGTGTGAGAAGAACCACCTGAAGCTACTTGGGCCAACTTGCCAAGCGACCGGCGTGTCCAGCCCGTTGCGGTGGGGGGGCCCGCCGTGCGCCCGCGGCTGCGCGCTCGTGCCACGCTTCGTGGCCCTGGACGGCTCGCTGGACCCTGCGCACGGCACGCCCACGCCGCGTTGCCGAGGTCTGCCTTCCTGGGCCCCTCCCGCAGCCAAGACCTGTACGTGAACGATGTGAAGCTGGCGAGGCAGCGGCGACAGGCCGCTGGTCGGGTGAGTCCTGCGCGGGCTCGTTGCGGGCTCAGCCGCGGTCGTAGCTGGCATCCCCGGCTGTCCACACGGCGGGCGTGCGGCTGCGATGCGCCGCAGAGGACTCGGCTTGCTCGGGTCTCTCCAGCTGCGGACAACAGCAGTCCCCCGGCTGACCTCTTGCTGGCGGCCTGGCGCAGCATCGGCGTGTGTTGCTCGCGTCCTCCGGAGGGAAGCGCTGCCGCACCGTGGCGTTGCGCTCGGTACGCCCCCGTCTTGACCCCCCTCCTGCGTACCCTAATGTGTTGTTCCCTTCGTAGCTATCTATCCCATATCGACCCTGGTCCTGCTCCCTGGCGCTGCCGCGCGTGCATGCAGGGCATCGGCTACTGGCTGGAGGGCCTCGTGCACGAGAAGCAGGAGGGCGCCACGGGGCTCGGCCTGGGCGGCGCGCTGCCAGCGGACGGCGGCGCCGAGTAGGGCTAGGCGGCAGCGAGCGGTACGCTGTGGGCGGCCCTAGCAGCCGCAGCCAGGTGCTGGTGAGGCCGGTGGTGGCTGCGAGGGACGCTGGGCAAGGGTGGGTTGTGTGCTTGGGGTCGAGGGCTGCCGGCGCGCGGGGGTATTGTCGTGGGCTGCGTGGAGACAGCTGGTGGCTGCATGGAGCAGCAGGCTGGCGGCACTGGGCTCCAGCGGCGCGTGAGCTGGTGTTCGTGTGAGGGCGCAGGGATGGCTAGTTGCAGGTTGTGGGCCGGGCAGGGGGTCGTCAGCTTGGGCTACCCCAGGCTGGGGGACTGGGCGCATTTGGGGGGTGCGGGGCGGGGGGACAGCACCGGACAGCGCAAGGCTGTCGCTCCTGATGCTGGGTCTGATCCTGGTCTGATGTCGTGCGAGTGCCTGCCCGGGAGCTTGCCTTGCGCGAGGGGTGGCGGCTGGGGGGGGGGCGTCGTGTCGTGTGGGGGTTCGGGAGTCGGCTGGCTGGCAGCTTGCATCGCGCCTAGGGGTGGCGGCTGCCAGTATGCGCTCGCGTCGTTCCGTGTTGTGTCGGGGGGTCTACGCGTGCCTTACACGCAAAGGGTTGGGTTTCGCTGCGGCAGGGCATAGCCGCTAGTGGGCAGAGCCTTGCTTTGGCGCTCCTCGCTCGCGGCGGGGCTGGAATGGGGCTGAGCGGCCCCGGCAGAATTTGACGGGTTGGGTTGTAGCAGGGGCTTTTCATGTTCGGGGTCGTCTTTAAAACTCACACAGGACGTGGGAGTTGTGGACGCAACTTGGGGTAGGTGGCGAGCACGGCGGTGTTGCGGACGGCAGGGATGGGTCCAGTGCGGGCTGTCATGTTGGGTCCTACCCTTCCTTCCTCACGCCGAGCCGGGATGTGCGCGCGGACTGGGTAGGTGGTGCGAAGGGGGTTGGCGGCGATGGGTGGCTCGGGCACGCATGCTTCATGCACGCGGTGAGGGGCGCTGCGGCGAGCGGGTTGGGGGGCAGGGGTTGGTTTGTGCCGTACTGCTGAAATCAAATGTGTGCACTCCCGGGGCAAGGCGGTGCGCTGGGCAGGGGATGGCGTCGCGCTGCGGCGCGTGCATTGCGTGCGCTCGAGGCACACTTTGTGGCATTGGCTGGTGGTTGTGCTGGGTACCCGCAGCTCCCTGTGCGCTGACTATCTAGGGTACTGTTCGATACATTTGCGTATCTTGCTGGGTTACATACTGCCGGGCGGCGAGGGCTGGGTGCGGTGCTGCCTTACTGCGCTCCGACGCTCACAGGCGCAGGGGTGCGGGGGTGCGGGGGTGCGTGGGTGCCACGAGGGAAGGAGCAGCCGCGTGTTATCTTGAGCAGCACAGGTGGTAGGGGCGTGCGCTGCTGATGCACGCGCATCAGTGCCTGTGCCAGGGATGTGGCGGTTTCGTGTCTGAGTAGCTTGGCTGCTGGCTGCGCATGTGGAGTGTGGCGGCAGCCGCGCCTGCCAGCCGCTGCGAACAGCAGCGACAGCGCGGTCAGGCGTGGTAATTATAAGCTAGAACGAAGTCAAAGTAGGAATATGGTAGCACAGCGTCGGGGTGTTGTGTTGCGTGGCTAGAGTGTTGATCCAAAAACCCAAGCTGCTCAAAAAATGTGAGGCGGCACACACGTGTCACCAACCCGGGGCGCACCGCGTGTTGGGTGGTACTTTATTTCGGCCCTTCAAAGATGAACACACATGTAAGCGGAAGCACCTCGCCTGGGGTCTGGTCCGGTCCTGGTGACGGTGCACCGGCACTCGCCCATAGCTCTGCAGCGGCGCTGGGGGCAGGGGAGGCTCCTTGCTTACGAGCCAGCGCCAGGGAGTCCGGGCTGGCGACCTCGATCTCCGACCGTTGAGTGGCGAGAGTGACGCAACGGCCCGAGCTGCTCCCGTGACAGTGTTGCAACCCGGTACAACCCTGTACCGGCATTACCGGGTGTCGCCAGCACGACACCCACTTCCGTGCGCACCCCACACCACACAGCGCAGTGTTACTTAACTAATCCATGAACACACAACGCGTCGCCAGTACCCAGGGCGTGCCGCGCGGGGCGTGTTGCTGTAACCTATTCACTGAACACACGACAGCAGCTTCGGCCTACCATGCCCCTCACCCCCGTCGGCCCCATCCTCACAGCAGCAGCCCACACATCGCCTCCTCAGGGCACCACCACCACCACCATCACCAACACGCCACGTGCCGCCGCTAGTCCGGCCGCTCCCGCCGCCCACACTCAGTCCGCTGCTCAGCGACCACCAGCAGCCAGCCGTCGGCCGTCGCGACGCCGCTGTCAGGGCCCCTCGGCCCACACACCAGCACCGCATCGTCGCTGGACGGCCGCCCCCCGCTACGCGCCTGCTCGGCGCTGATCGACCGACCGTAGCCGGGCTGCACCCTCACGGCGCCGCCGCCGGCTGCCGCCGCCGCCGCCCCACAGGCGACCACATCCTCGCTGCTCGGCCGCCCGCGCAGCGGGGCGCCTGGCGCGCCGCTGCTGCCGCCGGCCTCTGCCGCGGCTGGCTGCACGACCGCAGCCGCGACAGCGGCGGCGGCTGCAGCGGGGCTGCGCCGCGCTAGCCAGTCCGGTGAGGCCCTCAGCCCCGCCGAGGTCTGGCGGCTGGCGCCGCTGGTCCCGGGTGTGGCCGGCGCCCTCACGGGGGCGGCAGGCGGCGGGCTGCACGCGGGCGAGGCCGCGGTCGGCAGCGGCTGCGGCTGCGAGGGCGAGGTGGTGGCGGTGCGCCGCGCGGGGCTGAGCAGGCCGCTCCAAAAGGCCCCCGCCTCGCTGGTGGAGCGCGACAGCATGGAGAGGGCGCGGTAGACGGTGAAGACCGAGGTGTAGCCGGACTGCAGGCCGGGGCGCGGGTGGGCGGGCGGGAAGGCGGGGCACACGGGAACAAAGGCGAGGGCGGTCGCGGCCGCTGTAAGAGGCGCTGAGGCGTTGTGAGCCCTTGCAGCACGTGCACACGGCGGCGGCGGCGGCACAGCAGCAGCTGTGGTATTGACAGCGCGTACCAGGCCGGCTTCTGGCGGGCTTCCTCGGACCACAACAAGGCCCTCGTTCTCGCCCTGCGGCAGAGGGCGGGCGGAGTGGATCGGTGCGGGCGCGGGTATGTGGTTTCGTGACGCCGTTGCAGTGGACTTTTTGACACCCCGCTGCAAGGGCGGCGTCTGCAGCGATGTCACTGTCGCATATCACGCACCTGCGTGTCGTCCTCATAGGTGCAGTTCTCGCGGTAGAAGGCAGGATGAGGGGACAGCGCGGACTTCTGCGCGAGTTCCTGTGCCCTAGGCGCCCGCCTTGATGCTGCGGCTCTCAGTTGCCATAGCATGCCAAGCAGAGCTATGATAAAGCCACTGGCAACGGTCACCGCCAGCAAGCGAAGCTCGCTGGCGACGAGCTCGACGACCATGTTGACACGACTCGCTGTTCTGCCCCGGGCGGCTTTCGCAGCTACTTCACCACGATGCAGGTAAGTGACGAACACACATCATGCGCGAACAGAAAGCAAGCACCCAGTGAGGGCTGTGAACAACGGTGGGCGAGGGTTCTTTGGTAGTGACGTTCCCGGTACCCAATGGTTGATAGCAAACTATGCTAGAGATTACGTATGAAGGCGCTGTGATGCTCGCGTTGCTTCGCACAGTGTGTCGCTCACTGCCGTTCGAACGACCAGCTGTCCGCGGCAAGGACCGTGCCTAAAGCTTACAACGGCAAGCCGCAACGCCAACCGCAAACGTATCGTAATGTTGCATCCAATGCGCATACATCACAACATGCTCCCGTCGTGCGGGCAACCGCAGACATCGCTGACGCCGTGCCTACTCAAATTCGCGTCAGGCACTCCGCTCGCGTTTCCCGCCAAGCTCCCCGCCACCAACCACCCGCCGCCTCATCCACCCCGCATGTACTCATTGTGCGTCGCCACCACCGCCGCCGGCGTCTGGTCGCCGTCAAAGCGGTACGGGTACGCCGCCAGCAGCGCCACGTCCGCGGCGCCCAGCAGCGGACAGCGCTCCATGTTCACGCACCGCAGGCGCACGCAGCCGCGCAGCAGCGCCGCCAGCCCCTCGCCGGTCACGTTGGGCAGGTCGGCCGCGTAGAGCTGCTCCAGGCCGGCGCAGCGCTGCGCCACGGCAGCCAGCGCCGCATCGGTGAGGCGCGGGATGCCTCCACAGCCCAGGCTGCGCAGGCCCGGCAGGCGGGCCGCCAGGGCGGCGATGTCGGGGTCGGTGAGCGAGGCCATGCCGGAGAAGCCCAGCTCGGTGAGGGCCGGCAGGCGCGCGGCGGCCGCCAGCACGCCTGCGGTGGCCAAGTCCGGGTACGCGGGACGGGTTAGAGGAGGCAGGGCGCAAGGCGTGGCCACATCTCCCCGCTGTATCCCGCTGCCCGCAGCGCCTCAGCCCTGGCGAGCGCCCCGAGCGCCCGGAGGAGGCAGGCCGCTGTGCAGGGCAAGGGCCCCCTCGACGCAGCGCCCCGGTCCTAGCGTGCCGCCCCGGGGGCCAGCCCCAGGCCCCAGGCCGTCCCACCGCCCTACCGCCGCCGGTGATGCCCTCCGCATAGCACACGTCCAGCGCTGTGAGGCAGGAGGTGGCGGCGCAGGGCGCGGCCGCCAGCGCCCCCAGGCTGGCGTCGGTCAGGCGCCTGCAGCAGCCCAGGTTGATGTAGGCCAGGCGGGGGCTGGCGGCCAGCAGCGGGGCCAGGTCGTCGTCGGACACACTGCGGGCGCGGCGAGGGAGGAGGCGGCAGGCACGGAGTCGAGGGCTGTTGGCGAGGTGGCGCGTGAGCAGGGCGCCCCGCCCCGGTGCTAGGGCGCTCGTGTACTCAGGCACCTATGCCCCCACCCGCAGCCGGCCCCACGCCCCAGGCCCCCTCCCTCCTCCCAGTCGGCCCCCTGCCCCAGGGGCCGCCTCACTCGGTGCCGCGCAGGTTGAGGTAACTCAGCTCAGCGCCGGGCAGCCGCCGCAGCGCAGGCCCCAGCCCAGTTCCCGCCCAGTTGGACAGGTTGAGCGCGGCCAGGCGGCTCAGGCCGCACAGCGCGTCGGGCAGGCCGCGCGCCAGGGTCAGGCAGCCTGGCGGGAGGGGCGCGCGTCCGTCAGCCGCTGCAACCACGGACTCTGGCTGCGCCGACACAGCCGGACTCTCCCGTGTGAGGTGCCTGCTGGGCTCTCGCCGGGACAGGCCTCGCCCGCCGATCCAGACAGCAGGCCCCATCCCGGCGCACCCCTCCGTCCCTCTACCCCGTCCCGCCCAGCGCAGGCCGCTGCGCCCCACCGCTCAAGTCCAGCAGCCTCAGGCTGGCCCCGCAGCGGCCCAGCAGCGTCAGCACCGGCCCCAGGTCGCCCCCGTAGGGCACGGAATCGCGGTCGGGTCTGCGACACCAGTGAGGGAGGGGAGGGGAGGGGCAGCGGCAGCGGCAGCAGGGCGGCAGGAGTGCGGTCACGAGCGGGGTGCGGAGGGGCGTGAGGGGACGCCCGCGCGGCGGACCCACCCCGCGTCCTCTCCGGTCCAGCCCAGGCGCAGGCTGACGAGGCTGTCCTGCGCCAGTCGGGCCACGGCGGCGCTGAGGTCGCTGCCGGCGACGGTGAAGCGGTCCTGATGGAACAAGACCCCCTGCGGCCCCCGAGGATGGGGCAGTGGAGCGGGCGGTGCAAGAGGAAGGGGTAGGTCAGCTGGGCGCCGTGGGAGGCCGGGGCAAGGGGGGGCGTGCGGCCCTGCTCGTGGCCGCTTGCTGGTTTAGTTTGCAGGTGCGGTGCAGACCGCTGGTTCCACTGCTGCCATCCTGCTGCTCTGCAGTGGTGTCGCGCTGCCTGCCGTGTGCGGCACTATACTCGCCATCGCCCCCCCTGTCCCGCCCCTGCTGCTTCTAGACATTGAAACTGTAACGTGTTGGTTGCGCACCGATGTACTAACCTCACATGTCATGTGACATGCTGTTAATGCATGCACGATACTGTCCATGTATCGTACGCAAGCCCAGCCGCCCGCACCTGCAGGTCCAGGTGCTGCAGGTTGAGGCGGTGCTCCTCGGGAGTGTCGAACAGCTCCTGGGGGCGCAGGCGTGGACGTATGAGTATGTTCAAGTGTTAGGTATGAGTATGTGTGTTGAAGTGTACAGTAGAACAGAACAGACTGTGTGTTGGTGGTGTCAGCTGGGGGGGCCGGGACCGCGACGGCGCTGGCGGGGTTTGGGTGGCCGCGGCTCGTGGGCCCCCGGGCATGCGCTGCAGCGCACGGGGGGCGAGCGAGTGGCAGTAGCATGTGGGGGTCTGGAGAGGTAGTCGGGCCCACAGCAAAAGAAGCTGCGCTCAACCGCAGCGCAGTGACGCCTCCTCCTGGCAGCGGCCGCCCACCTGGATGATGGCGGGGTCGCCGATGCGCTCGCAGTCACTGGGGGCGCGAGGCAGGCAGGCAGGCAGGCAGGCAGGCAGGCAGGAAGGCAGCGGCGCAAGGCCCAGACCTGCTCTCATTGTTCGGCGCTGCAGGCGCTACCTGCTCAACCCCCCTCCCGCCCGGCGGCCGCCAGCGTCGCCCGGCCCTGCAGCCGCCGCCCCACTTAGTCCTCCCCGCCCGCCCCCGCCCGCCCCCGCGATGCTGCTCACCGCGCGGCCAGCGATTTGAGCGCGGGGCAGCCCCTGACCACGGCCCCCAGCAGGTCCAGGGGGAACAGGCTGGCAGGGGCCAGGGTTGGGGGAAACCAGAGGAAGGGGTTGGGGCGTGTGAAGTTGACGTCGGCTGGCCGTGCACAAAACGGCCCCGCCATGCCCCTGACACCCGCGTGGGTGCCTGCGCCTGTAACACGACCTAGCCCGTACACACTGTTTTCAGGGCTAAAGATGGCGCGCTTGGACACCCTGCACCGCATCCTGTCGCCCCCTCCCACGCGCACCCCCACCTGCAGCCCGACACGTCCAGGTGCACCAGGCGGGTGCAGCTGCGGTGCAGGCCAAGGGGTATGAGGGCGGTGAGCAGGGCGCGCCGACCTCGCAAGGCAGCAGCAGAGGCAGGGGGCCGAGCTAGCAGGGGTCATGGGTCCTGAGGAAGCAGCGGTACTCGGGGCGCATCGGCCGCTGCGGCACCGGCCGGGCGCTAGCGCACCGGCTCAGCTCTTCCAGGCCATTGACGCGCAGAGGTGAGCCGGCCAGGTGCAGCCGCTCGATGTGGCGCCCCGACTGCCGCAGCACGCTGGCCAGCCTGGGGTGTGCACGGAGTCGCAGGGCAGCGGCACTATGAGCAGTGGGGCTTGCGGTCGGCCCCAACCGGAACTGCAAGTTGTTTGACGTGCTCCCGGAGCGCGAAAAGGGGCGCACCGGTTGCCGAACTGCGCTGCCTCTGTGTACGACGCCTCGCCGGCTCCGTCGGGGTGGAGGAAGTGCCACGACACGGAGCGCCACAACTCGGGCGTGCTGGACGCCGTGCGGCACGCCTGGGACAGCGTGGCTAGCCGCAGGCGCCCCGCCGGTGTGAGGTGATTCGCGATGCACTGCAGGAGCAGGGGGTCGCGGAAGACGCGAGCCACCGAAGGCTCCTCCACATCCGCCGTGTATTGCATTGCGGGTCCGAGCTGAGTCTCTGCGCGCAAAATGTTACTGCGCTTATAATCTGCGCGGGAATGGAGGCACATGTGAGCGCGTGAAGGCCATACCCGAGTGGGGTTGGATCGCGCATTGGATTTCGCTTGTCGCTCTTTCTCGGGGACCTCCCGCTCCCTCGCTCTGGGTGTAGTCGCACGTAGTTTTACATGATCGTTCAAAAGCACAGGGGCTTGACCCTGAACTCGCGATAACCCTCTGCGACAGCTACACTACTTCTGCTGCCTCCCAACTTCCTAGCATGGACGCCAGAGACGAGCCCACTGTAGAACAGCTGCAGAAGTTGCAGTCGCCGGTGCTGCCGCGTCTGCGAGACCTCATGCTTGTGATGTCACTGCCGATGCGCGTACCAGGTGAGACTGCATACCAATCGTAGCCAGAGCTGCGTCTCGCGACAAGAAAGCAGCAATCTATTGCACGTAGCGCGTCGTCTGGTGGTCGTGCTACCCACCTGCGCAGCTATGCCGCTCTGTTCCGGTCAGGCGTCACGACGGCACACACACCGCGTCACCGCGCCCGTCTTGCGCCTGACCGCACCCTCCTGTGGGGCCACCGCTGCAGTGTGGGTCCTTGCAATTGCGTGGAACAAGACGCTCAGCCTGTTGCGAGATGCGCTGAAGACCGTCGTCGCTGCGGCGCTCCCTGACCGCGGCGCCCCCGAGAGCCGACCGGCTGCACACGCCGCAGTACAGACTGACGTCAGCAGTACTGACTACCGCCGGCTGGAGGAGGGTTGGAACCTCAACGACACGGCCGCTGCGGCCCTGCAAACCAATGTGCAGGCACGTACTCAAGCTGGTGCAGTGGGGGCGGCTTCTCATGACCTGGAGGCGTAGCGCTGGTCCTGCTTCATGAAGCGCAACCAGCCCCTGACCGACACGTGTCCATTTTCTACCCCGCAGCAACTGCAGCATGCCCGCAACCAGAACAACGTGCTTGTGAGCTCTCTGCAGCTGGAGCGCAACTTCGCCCTCATCCACGAGCAGCGTAAGCCTCCTGCTGGGGTGCCCTGCTAGGCCGCCGGCTCCCTGGCGTGCCGTTGGCGAAGCCACGGATTACAGCTGTCATGCGGCCAAATCCGCCGCTTGCATCCCCTCCCTTGCATGCCTGCAGAGGTGCAAGACCTCCAGGGCTCCAACGCTCGGCTCGTCAAGGCCATCCAGGCGGCCGTGCAGCTGTTGCCCGGCGAGCAAGGGCTGGCAGGGGAGGTAAGTCCGCGTGTGGCGTGTGCGGCTGGCCACGGACCACGGCGTCATGCCTAACGTGGAACGCCACTGTCGCACAGGACGCCGGCGAGCAGCCCTCGACGATTGAGTTTGTGCGGCTCTTGCTGGCCAGCACGCTGGCCGCTGAGTGGAACGCAACGCCGCGTGACGACGCGCTGCTCGCCGCCGTGTCGCCACCCGCTGAGTTCGTAACCAGCGCCGCCGCCAAGGTGCGCCTCGATGCGGACACTGCTGTGTGTACAAAGTTTGCATCAAGGTGGCTGGCATATGTGGCCGTGTGCAGTCCCTGGCTGGCCTGCGCTAAGGCCCAGCTGCGCCCGTGCCGTCACAGGGCGTGATCGGCATGCCGTCGCCCGCGCGCGCCGCGGTGCGCGTCATCGCCGAGTGAGCTGCCGCGACCCTGTCGAGGCAATGGCCGCTTCGCCGGGAAGGCTGAAAGCGAGCGGACATGACCAGATCGCGCCTTGCTGCAATAAGCGGGGCGGCAGCGGACCCGAACCCCTGGTGTAAATAGATAGGCCGTAGAGGGTCACACGGTGCCTCGTGTTGACGGACGCAGAGCGTTGACAGGTATTGGCTGACTCGGAATCAGCTCGATGACCGGGGCGTCGCGGTGGCGTTCACTGCGGATGGGGTGCTGGTTTGTGGGGACCGCTTGATGAAGAGCGGACGGACGGTACGACCCTGCGCGCGACCCTGGGAGCGCTCAGCCTCGGTGGGATGATGCACTTGATGACAGTAGTCAAGATCATGGATGGGGCAGGACGGTCCACTGACAGACGCATGGCGTATGTAGATCATAAGCGCAGCGTCGTGATCTTCAAGGAGCTGTGCTGCGGGCGCTAACGCATGGGCCGTGGGCGTGCATGTCATGTGGGTATGCGCCGCGAGAGGGTGATGTCACTTGTGAGAAAGTTTGATAGTAGGTAGGGCGTGCGCAGCGCTGGGCGCAGAGCAGGGGGGCGGGCCTGGCGGCGAGCTACCAACGGCAGTACTCCCGTCGGGAAAAGGCTGATGTACAGGGCGCATTCGTGCAAGCTGCACAGCTCTCAGGCATGGCTGGGTCGTGGTAACAGTGGGTTAAGCACTTCCCAATAATCCAATATGCAACCTGCAATCGTAGGAGGCGCGTCGGAAGTACCACGATGACGGAAACGCCCGGGTAACCGGCAAGTACCGCATCCCCTGAACACGCCACCGGCTTCACGTAGTTTCCCAGTCAGGCCCACGGCCCCGCCAAGGCGAGCAGCATGTGTTGCGTAGCGTGCGGCGTGTATCAATGCGTCGTTTGATTGCGACGTGGCGTTTGTGGAGCGGGTTGAATGAGGGAATGGGGGAAAGCGGGAAACCGTGCCACATCGTGCGGGCAATCGGAACAATAAGCGGACGACGGAGGGCCTTGAGTGACATATATGCCCTTCTCTTCAGAGTTAAGACTACGCACTCGCTGCACTATTACCAGCTGCGCTTCTCGCAGCGCAACACCCCCAAGAGGAGATCCCCCATTGGTCCAAGAGTAGGCGCCGCGACCGCAGTGAGTGGACGGTTACCAGCATCGCTTCTCTGCCGTACTGGTGCTGGGCTATCGGAGCGCTCAGGGTTGCTTTGTCGAATGCGCGCCATCTGCGAGGAGCTGCCTGGGCCTGAGGCGCAGATGACCACAGCGCATCTTGCTAGCGCGTATCGTAGTCTGCTTGCGTACATGCGGCGGCCTCGCGGGTGCTTGGGTTCTTCCATCCTTGTCGTTCCAGGCCCAAGCCCTTGTCAACGCCGGTCGCGCCATCTGTTCACATGCCATAACGCCAGTACCCCTCTTACTTATGCTCAGGCCAGCGCTCTAGGACGCTATGGAGGCGGTAGCCGATGCCGCAAAGGCGATGGCCGACAGCCCTGCTGGGCAGGCTGTGAAGCAAGCCGCGACCGAGATGAAGGTGCGACCTTGTGTGTCTCAGCGCAACACCCAGCGTGAGCGGATTCCTGAAAGCCCTTCGCCACACCCGTTCAGACCGCCTTCGGCTCGCCGCACCCGGAGCCCATGCCAGAGGCGCCGGCGGCCACGCCCGACGTCAACCCCGCCAAGCAGCTTAACTTCTCCATCAACCAAAACACCCCCGCGACGCCCGCGACGCCCGCCATGGTAGCCCCGATGAGCGAGGAGGTGAGATGCTTGTCGGTTGCACGACTACCTGGGCACAAGAGCAGGCAGGGGCACGGGAACCCATCAGAGGTACGCGTTGCCCTCACCGCCAGGTTTCGTGGCCCCTATGGTGCCGTTGCCGTCCAGGTCGACTATGACACCTTCATCCGGGAGACGCTGCTGTGGACCAACAAGGTGCGGCGTGCCAAGGACGGGCCAGCACGCAGTGCCGCACCACATGCCTGTCGACCGCTCTTGCTGCACGAAACGCTGCGGGCGGCTACCGTACATGACTGTAGCATGGCCTATCCCTGCGCCCCATCCTGACTCCTCTCGCTGACCCTCCGCTCCTCTCGCCCTATGTGCAGGTCCGCTCCAGCTTCTACTTCGTGGCCGGCCTGCTGGCCTGGCTGGTGGTGCGCGCCGTGTTCCTCAGCTCCACCACGCTGTTCACGGGTGCGCATGGGGCCTTGAGGACACGCCAGGCCGCCAGGCTGCTGGCACCAGGACACACTGCAGGCTCTCTCGGCGGCGAGCTCGCAGTGCCGCGCGGCGCTGGCCGCCACGCCGGCCATGGCGGGAGCGCATCGTCACATCGCAACCTCCCTCACTCCAAAATCCCCGTTCTGCTACAGGCACCTGCTATGTGCTGCTTTTCTCGCTGGCCTTCAACTTCCTGCGCGGCACGCTGGCGCCCAAGTACCAGGAGCGCTGCCGCTGGACGGGCAACGCCATCACCAATTTCGCCACCGCCTCCGCCACCACAGCGCTGTCCGCGGCCGCCGAGCTGCACGACCGCCACCTCAACGGCCTCGACCCGCTGCACACTCTCGAGGTGTGGCGCGGCTGCGGCCACTGAGGCTCGCCAGGAGCTCCAGCTGAGGTCCAGCTGAGGTCGACGGGATGCCGCGTAGATGTCAGCAGCCCCAGCAGAAATCGAGGAGAAAAAAGCTCTTAAGCTAGAGGCTATCATCTGATGCATCCCGGCTGCCTGCCGTGGCTGCCCCTGCAGGTCGGCCTGGGGCTGTGGCTCCTGTCGTTGCTTGGCCGCGCGCTGCCCGCCGTGACCCTGCTGCTGCTGCTGCACCTGGGCGCCTTCACCGTGCCGGCGCTGTACAAGGCGCAGAAGACCCGCATCAACAGCCTGCTTAAGGACGGGTACAGCAAGGCGCAGGTGCGGGCTGCCGGCTCCGGGTCGAGCGGCCGCGGCAACAGCGGGCTCGGTCCCGCAGCCTGCCGCCGGCGTGCCCTGGTGGTTGCTGTTGATCTGGGCCCCCGATGGGCACAGCAGCACTGCTGCCGCTGTCCGCACGGAGGTCGCTCCTTGCCTCTGCCGTGCTGCGTGCCATGCTGCGTTCCCGACGCCAGCACTGCAGCCGCAGCAGAAAGCTGCTGTCGCTGCATCCGCGTCGCGCTTCAGCCCCTGGGCCCTGGGCGCGGCCCCTGGCACCGCAGGCCCAGTACGACAAGCTGGACCGTCGAGTGCGGGGCGGCGTGGTGGTGGCGCTCATGGGGCTGCTGCTGGTGGTGCTGCCGTCGCTGGACCGCTGCGTCGCCATTTTCATCGTGCTCGCCTACGGCCGTGTGTGGGCCCACCCCCACGAGGTGGGGCAGGGAGAGGAGGGGGAAGGGAGGAACGGCGCGTCCTGTAGAGCGCGAGGCATGCCTGCAGGTGCAGAACGGCTTGGTTTGAAACGGTGTGCTGACAGGTTGCATTTCCCTCCTGCCTTTTTCTGTGTCGCCTCGCAGTACGCCCAGCTGCAGCAGCGCCTGCAGCCGGTCGGCAACACCATCAACAAGAAGGTCGTCACGCCGCTGTCGAGCGCCGCCGCCAACGCGATGACGCGCTACGACATCACCCCCACGCCCCGCAAGAAGAAGCTGTAGAGCGACGCCGGAGCAGGCGGCAAGGGAGCGTTCGCTGTGGAGTTGGGGCCGCGTGGCCGCGTGAACTGCGTGTGAGGTCGTGTGCTTGAGAGTGCAAGCTGCTGGCTGCGCATGTACATAGCGCGTCTGTTTCAGAGATCGGCAGGCCTTGCTGCATGGCGAGTTGGTATATGTTGGTGTGTGGGGGGACGAGGTCACGAGCGGGCTTGAGCAAGTGGGGCATTGGGAGCGATGGCTGCAGTTGGTGCGTAGCAGGAATGCGCCGGGCCGCCATGGTCTATCGCGTTGCTCGATTGCCGGTCGAACGCTTGTAACATCCGGGGAGTCTCCCCTGTCCCCTGCTGACGGCATGACGTGTACGCGCGATGCAGCCGACCCCCGGGTCGTTATACCGCGCAGCCAGGTTGCGTACCTAGCGCGTACCTGCGTAGTACTACTGTGCAGGGCAAATTGCAATTGAACAATTTACAGCGGCTGGGAACCGAAGGCAACGGCTGTGCCGACTTGCGCTTACTGGACTGGCCCTGGAGTAAATTGGAGTACTTTTACCTAACAACAAATTACTCCCCCGTTGCCAAGCACTATCAAACCGTGCGAGCAGCCGCCACATTCAGCATCGCAAGCGCATTCTCGCGGCTCTCGCTACAACGCACTGTGTGAGCAACTTTACAAACATCAGCACGCCTCATCGTCAATTATCACCATGGGCCGCGCTGTCAAAGCGCCAAAGCGGGCCCCCATCGATGAAGCCGGAAGCGACAGCGACGACGCACCCGAGGAGGTCGCACAGTCCGTAGGTCGTGAGCAGGCGCTGCAGCAACGGAGAGGCGAGCGGGAGACTGCAGCCGAGCTGCGGCGACAGCAGACGCAGCGGCGCCGCGAGGCCGCCGCCGCTGCGGCTGCCAAGGCCGCGGAGCGCAAGGGGCCAAGCAAGCGGACGCGGGCAAAAGCTGACGCAGACGCGGATGACAAGGCGGGCCCGGCCGATGACGACGGCGACGACGGCGAGGGCGGCGACGGGCTGGGCAGCAGCGGCCGCGCCTTCGGCGACGACGCCGACGCCGACCTGCTACCAGTGTCGGTGCTGCAGGCGGTGGCCGCACGCGAGGCCGCGGCAGAGGAGGCCGCGCGAGCGGCAGCGGCTCAGCAGTTGCTGCTGAGCAAAGCCGCGCGGCGGCGAGCGGCAAAAAAGCTGAAGGCGGCGACGAACAAGGTCAGCTGCGTCTCGGTGTCGGTGCTGGGCAAACTCAAGCCACGCAAGCCGGCGGTCAACCCGCTCAAGGAGGCATTGTACGGCGCCCGCCTGAAGCGGAGTGTGGAGATGATTGGCGGACGGGTCGACCGCTCGACCCGGCCGGCCGCCAAGTTTGTCTAGGACCCGGTGTCGGGATAGGCAGGGTACGGTAGGTTCGACGCCGCTTAGCGGGGCAACAGGATTGGGTGTGTTGACAGGGGTAGCGGCGCTAGGCGCCAAGGCGGGTGGGTGGCAGGTGCTTCTTTGCAGAAAAGAAGTCGAGACCCCGGGACTTGCCTGAGGGTGGCAGGGCAGGCATGCCGCTGCGCTGCTGAGCTCAACATGTGCGAACGATGCGCATGCTGCGTAAGGTCTTTACAGGATGGATTGCGTAGCGCTGATTTGAGGAGGACCGACTGTGCACATGGTGGTGGTGGTCCAGGGGCCGTACATGAACGGCAGCGTTACGGCTGCCATGCAGCAGCCGAGGTCTACGCGCTGTAAGGCAAAAAGTGAGCGTCTGACTGTGCCACAGGTGACCCCTGGGTTGTGTCGCCACTGATTAGCAAGAACTTGCAGTCGGGATACTGCAGGTGTCGAGCTCAGGGTGCAGTGTGGACCCTCGGCTGCCCCGGGGAACCGGCCCGGGTGCAGCGTGCCGGTTTGGGCAAACCCTTATTACCGCCAACCTAGAATGGACACGCGCATAACACGATAACAGATACAGTGCATTGCGTGAGCACGCTCCGAGTGTTGTGTCAAGCGTGGGGCCATACGGGCCCACGAACTTAGCGCCTGACGCATAAAACGTGCAGGCCATCACGATGGTGCAGCTCGGCAAGACCGTTAGCGTGTCCAGCTTGCTGGTGTTCGGCACAACCACCTCACTGCTGGCGAAGATTGGTGCGCAGTGTGGCAGTCGGCCTCGCAATGTCTGTTCGCGCCGAACATGCGGCTGGCTGCGGGACGGCCAGCTCACCACAATCTCCCATCATGCGTGACCTGAACATGCATAGCGACGTCATGGCGTGCTGCCGTCTATGCCGACTAGCGCCCGGGTCCGTGCCACTCCCCTTGCCAGACCCCACCCACCGCTTTCCCCTCCTCGCCCGCTCGCAGTCTACGAGCTCAAGAGTGTTGGCAAAGATGGCCAGGAGAAGTACTTCCGCAAGCCCTGGGCCATGACGTCCCTCATGTTCGTGGGTAAGCCACCGCGGGTGCGCCGCCAGGCAGCTGCCCGCAGCCGCAGCCCTGCCCTCCACACGTACCCTTCCGTCGCCGCACGCACCTCCACTCACTGGTCCCTCCCCGCAGGCATGTCCTTCTGCCTGCCGCTGGCCTACTACCAGGAGCGCAAGGAGCGCGCCGCCAGGAAGCGCGCCGCCGAGAACACGCCGCTGCTGGCGGAGGAGGAGGTGCGCCCGCCGCCACTGCGCGCAGGGCGGCTGGGGCGCCGTGACAACCGGCGGGGAAGCTGGAGGCAGCCGTGCACCCGGGGGACAGGGCGCGTAGGGGGCTCCGTCCCCCTGGTCATCCCAACTCCTTAGATCACGGCGGGTCAAGCCCACTGTACCTCTATTTCTGTTTCTAGTTCAGCCGTGCACCCAAGCTCCCTCACTGCCCATGGGGAGGCAGCCGTGCACCCAAGCTCCGTCATTGCGCATGGCGCGCCGTCGCGCTGCCCCAACCACGAGAGCGGCGCCCCTCCCTCCGCCACCGCCTACCGCCCTGCCTTGCCCATCCCCTCGCCCACCTCCGGCCTCCACCCGGCCTCATCGTGCTCGCGCCTGCCCTCTCCGTCCCGCAGCACCCCCACGGCCGGCACAGCCACATCCGCGAGATCGCGCTGCTCGCGCTGCCCACCTCCTTCGACCTGGTGGCCACCATCCTCATGAACATCGGCCTGCTCTACGTGACCGCCAGCGTGTACCAGATGATGCGTGGCGCGGAGATGCTGTTCGCGGCGGCCTTTGCCATCACCTTCCTGGGCCGCAAGCTCAACAAGTTCCACGCCGCCGGTATCGTGTGCTGCGTGGTGCGGTCATGAGGGGGGAGGGAGGGGAAGGCGGCAGCGCGGGGAAGCGGGAAAGGCAGGTGGTAGGAACGCGAGAGGAGGCCCTGCCTCTGCGGCGGCTCCCGCCCGCTTCCTCCGCCCCCGTGCTAAGGCCCCTTGCTACCCCGCCCACCTGCTAACGCGCCTGCCCTCCCTGCCCCCCCTCCCCTCCCTCGCCCCTGCTTCCTCCCGCACCCCCAGGCCGGCATCGGCCTTGTGGGCAGCAGTTCCATCTTGTCGGGCGAGGGCTCCTCCACGCATGTGGTGACGACGGAGCAGATGCTGCTGGGCATGGGGCTCATCATCACCAGCCAGGTGGGGGCGGAGGAGGGGGCAGAGGGGCGGGTGGTGTGTGTGACACGGTGCTGCGGGGCATGGGGCTCAACAACTCCAGCCAGGTGGGGGCGGGGGGCGAGGAGAGGGAGGAGGCGTGGGGGCGTGTGCGTGGTGTCCCGTGTTCCCATTGTGTGCCAACCTCCACAGCTGACGCACACACACACGTGCCCCCTTGCCCTCTCCCTTCCACCTCCTTCCCCATCCACAGGCTGTGCAGGCGGCGCAGCTGACGTTCGAGGACTTCTTCATGGCCGATCTCAACATCCCCGGCGTCAAGATCGTGGGCTTCGAGGGCCTGCTGGGGGCGGTGGGCACTCTGGCCATCATGATGCCCATCGCCTACTACCTGCCGGGTGGGGGATGGAGTGGGCCGGGATGGAGGGAAGGAAGGAAGGAACGGGATGGGGGTGTGTTTGGGGGATGGGGTGCAGCACGCTCCGCAGCAGCCTGGCGGGGCTGGCCCCTACTCCTGTCCTCCCTCCCTCCCCCACCGGCGCCCTCCTGCCCCCAGGCCCCGAGGGCGAGGGCATCCACGAGGACTTCGTCGACACAGTAGCGGTGGGTAGAGGAAGAGGGCGATGGCAGGGGGCAAGCGCGGCAGGCAGGGCGCTGCATGCCCTACCACACCGCCTCCCCACCTCCTCCCGTCCAGCCACGCAACCCCCCCCCCCCCCCCCCCCCCCCCCCCCCCCCCCCCCCCCCCCCCCCCCCCCCCCCCCCCCC
>BDDC01000347.1:27340-47358 GCA_001662425.1 Chlamydomonas sphaeroides
GCCGGCGCTGCAGCCCAGGCCCCTTGGGCGGTGGCCCACCTCCTGACTGCCAGCTCTGATGGCGCCCCCTCGACCATGCCGCCCGCCTCGTTGGCAACACATTCTCTTGCCCGCCCGCCCCCTCGCTGCTCTGCAGGCGGCTGGCTTCATGGTGCTGGTCGCCGGCACGCTGGTGTACAGGTGGGGAAGGGGAGTGGAGGGTGGGGGCGGGGATGGGCCGGGCAGGGTGCACGCTGCTTAGCGCCGGCTGGGTGGCGAGGTGGGGGCTTGGAGGGAGGCAGGGAGGGAAGAAGGGAGGGAGACGGGCAGGGAGGAGGCAGGGCGGCTGCGCAGCCGGATGGTCATGTCGGCGCCGAGGTGCGGCCCCTGCATGGCCATGGGGCCCAGGACGCACGGCGCTGCAGCTCGCTAGCGGCAGCCCCCTGCCACCGCGTCCTTAGCCGCCAGCCTCCTCAGCCGGACGAGGATGGCCCCTCCCAAACACCCCTCGCCAGGCACGGCGACTTTGAGGCGCAGCGGCGGCTGCTGGCGGAGGCGCTGGCGCTGCGCAGCGCCGACGGGCCGCCCGAGGCCATGGAGGAGGCGGCTGGCGGAGGCGAGCCGGCGCCCAGCGGCGGCGCCAGCGCGCCCCTGCTGGTGCCCTCTGGCCTGGGTTCCACGGCGGCCCAGGCCATCGACGTGTCGGCGGGGCGCATGTCGTTCCGCGCCTCGCAGACCATTGCGGCGGGGTCGTACAGCAGGTGGGGCGGGCAGGGAATGGGGCGGGGTGGCGAAAGGTGCTTTGGACGGGTGGGTGGGCTGTCCTCAAGGCCAGGGAACAGATAGACGGGTGTGGGCAGTGGCGTATATCCGCGCCAGAGCTGTGAAGCAGGTGGTGCTGGCAGAGCGTGCACTCTGCATACGGTAGATGGAGGACGGGATAGGCGCTGGCGTTGGTCGCGGTCACCCTCCGTACCCTCCGTCGCCCTCGGAAACCTCCATCAGCCTCCGTCGCCCACGGAACCCTCTGGCGCCCTCGGAACCCTCCGTCGCCCTTGGAAATCTCCATCAACCTCCGTCGCCCCCGGAACCTTCTGGCGCCCTCGGAACCTCCCGTCACCCTCCGTCGCCCTCGGAATCCTCGGTCGCCCTGGGAACCCCTCGTCGCCCTCAGAACCCCCCGTCGCCCTCCGTCGACCTCGGAACCCTCCGTCACCCTCGGAACCCCCGGCGCCCTCGGAACTCCCCGTCGCCCTCCGTCGCCCTCGGAAACCTCCGGCGCCCTCCGGCGCCCTCCGGCGCCCTCGGGACCCGCCGGCGCCCTCGGAATCTTCCGTCGCCCTTTCAACGGAGGGGTTTGGGGCCGGGGGAGCCACAGGCGCTGCAGGGCGGCAGCAGCTGGCCCCAGCGCACCGCTAGCCCCTCCCGCTGGTTGCCGCAGATCCCTCACCGCCGGCGGCTCCCTCACGGGCCGCGGATCCTGGACGCGTGGCGGCATGGCCGGGCGCATGGCTGCGCACGACCACGCGGACGACGAGGAGTGAGCGGCACGGGGGCTCGAGGCGGTGGACAGGGCAGGGGAAGGGCACGGCAGGGAGAGAGCAATGCGTGCGGAGGGGGTCAGCTGGCAGCGGTCGTGGGGAGGCAGGGTGTCTTACTGCGGCGCGTGTTGGGCGGCTACGTGGGCACGAGGCCGGGTGTGTAGTGCGCCGGAGTGCGCAGGCGTGGCCGGGAGGGAGGGCGCCACGATGGAGGCATGTGAGCAGCTAGGTGCTCTGGCGCTGTGGTGCTGTGGTCTCTCACAAACGGAGGGACGATGTATGTCGTGGTCTGCGCGGAGCGCCGCGATGGCTGACCAGCGAGGGCCCGACATGTAAGGCTGGGTGTCAGGTCGCGACCCGTGGCGAGCAGGCTCGCACACGTCTCCTCGTGAACCGCCGCGAAGTGGGACGCCAGCCGTGCTGTGAGGACAGGAGCCTGGAAGCCGTCCTTGGCGCTGGGCCGCAATGCAGAGAGGAGTAGGGCAGCCCAGGAGGAGCCGTCTGGAGCAGCCAGAGCACTGCGCCTTGCACGCACCCCTGGTCAGGGGGCTTGTCCTGCCCATGAATAGTCACAGCTATGTAGTCGTGTCGGATGCGTCAGCCAGCGGGCCTGCGCAAGCCCCAAGCCGCTTCAGAATCACCACCACACCTTCACCACTAGCCCACGCCCGCCTAGCATCTTGCGGTCATCTAGTATGTAGTGCATCAATGCGACTGGCCCTAGGCTAGCAAGACGGCACAGCACCCCTAGGGCGGCGGAGGTGGTGGCGGAGGCGGCCCCCCAACAGCCGGCTCTGCCGCAACCCCGGGCTTGGCTATCGGCGGCTTGGACTTGGGTGGCGTCGCCGCGGCCCCGGCAGCAACGGACGGCGGCGGCGCCGAGCCAGCAGCTGGCTTGCTGGTGCTAGCCGCCGGCGCCGCGGGACTGCTTGAGGCGCGCCCGCTGCTCGCAGCGGCGGCCGAGTCGCTCGCGCGCCGCGCGCCGCTCGTCGCCGCCGCAGGCGGGGCGCCGCTGCCTCTCCCGCTGCCGCTGCCTGCAGTTGGGCGCACGGGACAGGGACGTCGCAGGGCTGAGACCGCTGGAGACCCGACCAGGCACCTTTGGCAACAGCCTAGCAGCCACAGCGGCGCCAAAGCCCGCCAGCTTCCCACAGGAAACTCAACAGACACAACAGCAGTCAGGCAGCCAACCCCGTCACCACGTCCCTGGGCCGGCGTCTCTCGCACCTGCGCTGTTGTGCCGCGGCGCCGCAGGCGACGCCGGTGCAGCCTGCGCCGGGCCCTCGCTGCTGCTCGGCTGCTTTACCGCCAAGCGGCTGCCCACAGCGCCGCTGCCGCCTGACGACGCTTGCGCTCGCTGCGCGTGGTGTCGACTGCCGCCGCTGGCGGCCTTCTGCGCCTGTGCACGTGCAGGGGCAACACGCAGCGCGGCTCACTGCTCGGCCTGCTCCACAACCCACCGCGCTGCACCAAGACCCCCCAATCCAGCCGCATGCCCTGCGCCCCGCGCCACAGCCCGCCGCCTGCCTTGCTGCTCGCCGCCACCTGCTGCTCCTGCTGCTCCTGCTGCCGGGCCCGGCGCGCGGCGGCCTCCTCCTCCTCCGCGCGTCGCCGCGCTTCGTTGAGCTCCTGCAGCCGGCGGCACTGCTCCACCAGCGCCTTGAGCGTGGCTTCGCCCAGCCGCACCACCTCGCTGGTCTTGAGGCCGCGCAGCGCCACGTCCAGGTCACGCTCCCTGCGCGCAAGGGGACACATCGGCCCTAACAGTTGAACACACCCAGCACGGGCGAACAGCAGCGCGCGCCTCGGCTTTGACAGGGCGGGCGGCGCAACGGTGGCCGCACAAGGTGGCCGCAGCCTGGCACCTGCGCATCGGCGTCAAGGCCCCTTGCAGCCGCCTCCGCTCCCCCACCTTGACGTCAGCTCCTTGGCCAGCCGCTCCTCGCGCAGGTAGTCCTTGTGTCCCGCCGCCGTCACCGTGCTGACGCTGGGCACTGGCCCACCCGCGCCCGTGCGCGCGCTGCGGGCTGGCGACGCTGGCCGCCCGCCCGCCACCGACGCCGGCGCGGCCACCGCGGCCGCGGCCGCCGCCTGCGCCTTGGGGTCCATGACGGGCTTGAAGTCGGCCAGGTTGCCATCGTCATCCCACACGTGCTCCGACTCGAAGGCCGCGAGCCGGGCGTTGATGGCGCGCAGCGCCCGTGCGGCGGCCTTGGGGTCCTCGTATACCCGGCTGGGCAGCAACCCCCCGCCGCCGCCCGCCGGGCCGCCGTCGCGTGGCGTGGCCGCCGCGACGGCGGCGGCGGCTGCCGCGAGCAGGACGGGGTGACCCCGCAGCGCCGCCGACGCGATGGCCGACATGCCGCCGGTGAGGCCGCCGCTGGTGCCCGGCCGCGAGGCGGGGGCCGACGGCGACGCGGACGATGCGGACATCGGCCGCGATGCGTCAGCGTCGCCGGCGCCCTCGCCGGCGCCAGCCTGCGCGGCGCTCCACGGCCGCGCGAGGAGCGCCACGTTAGCGGAGGGCGTGGGGCAGGCGGAGGGCAGCAGCAGGTCCAGCTCAAGGTCTATGTCGTCGGGGGCCACTACGCCGTCTGCCGCTGCCTGGCTGTCGCCCGGCAGCAGAAAGGTGGCGGCCGAGTCCAGGTCGAAGGGGTTGATGGCCTCCTCGTCCTCGGGCCGCGCCAGGACAGCCTCCACCAGCGCCTCCTCCTGCGGGAGCGGCCATCGAGGCAGGGCGGAGCGGGGCACGGGCGCAGGCCATGGACTTTAAAGATGGTTGCCTTGAACGCCTAGCCCAACCTGCACGTCCCCTGCCAAACCTCATCACCGCACCTCGGGCTTGAGGCCGAAGAAGCGCGACGAGGGCTGAGCCGCCAGGCCCTGGCCCGCACCGGACAGCAGCGAGCCGTGCGACGCGGTCACGTCCGTGGAGTCGGCCACGCCGGCAGCGGGGCCGTCCAGGGAGCTGACGGCCCGCGCCAGGCGGGCGGCGCGCAGCCGCTTCTGCCGCTCGCGCCTGCCAGGGTAAGGCCAGGCAGGGTCAGACGCCAAGAAAGAATTCGCACAACCCACGAGTCCGAGTCCCGTGCACGCATAAGCTGCAGCGCCAGAGACCCGCGCCACCTCCGGCCGCTGCCCGCTACCCCGGACTAGATGCTGCTCTCGCCGCTCACTTGAGCGCCTCCTCCACCTCCTTGCTGTGCTTGTCCAGCCGCCTGCGCTCCTGCTCGGCCCACTGCTCGGGGAATGTTTCGCGGTGGCTGATCAGCGCCGCGATGAGCTTATCGTTCAGCACTGCGTCCAGCTCGCGGACACGGGCCATGCCCTCTACCACGCGGGGGTCGGCGCCGTCGGCGGCGTTGAGCTGGCCGATCGGCAGGTCTGGGGTTGAATGATGTGAAAGGCGGGAGGTATGGGGCTGTGTGGGTGGGTGTAGGGCACTGTGGCTTCGTGTGAGGGCCCAGGGGAGTGAGGCTACGAGTGCGGCTGTTGGGAAGGGGCTTGCACGGGGCAAGGGTCGGCCGCCGGCCACCGCCGCACCTTCGAAGCGGCGCGGCCCCATCCAGCCCTCGAGCGTGGCGTACTCTGCCCTCCGCTGGCGGAAGAGGCGCTCCAGCATGACCCCCCAGTCGGCGGGCAGCTCCACCAGCCGCCCGCCCGAGTCGTCCTTGAGGTCCTGCGGGCGCATGTTGAGGCCGCATTGGGCCAGGAGCGCGGGCATGGCGCCGTCAGACACCAGGCAAGGGCTGCAAGCCCCTGGCGCAGGGGCGACGCGCTGCTTGGCTCCTGCGTCTCGGCCCGGCCCCCTGTGCGGTACGCACCTGCAGCGCCGTCATGTACTCCCCCAGCTCGCTCCGCCGCTGCTGCTGCTGGGCGTCCGAGTGCGCCGCCAGAGCCGCCACCACCGCACGGCTGGCAGCGAGCGCATCCTCCTCGTCGGCCGAGGCCACCGCCTCCGACGGCTCCGGCGGCGGCTCCTCGGCTGCCGGCGCCATCGAGGCGGCGGTGGCCGGCCGGGTGCTGCTGGCCGAGGGCGCCGGCTCCGGTTCTGTGACGTACAGGTCGCGGATCACCATCAGCAGCGAGGCGCGGGACGCCTCGGACTCGACGGGCACCAGCGGCGTCGCCACTCGGGACTCCTCAGGTGTCTGCATAGTCACGGAAGGGGCACAAAGCCAGCCTGAGCCGGTCCCAGCACGCTGCCGCAGCACGACCCGACCCCATCCACACAATATGGGTCAGGCCGCGGCCGGCGCCCTCGAGGGCTACTGGTCTTGCCATGCCCCGCCCGACCTGGCGCGTGCCCTTTCTGCCCCGCCGCTCGCAGCTGCGCACCATCACGGGGTTGGTATAGTCAGTCATGGCCGCGCTGCTGCCGGCCGGCGTGGGCGTCGAGACCGGCTCGCTGCCGGCGGTGGGCCGGTCGGCGTCCAGGTCCCGGCCCGCGTACTCGGCATAGTCGGCGTCCTCGTCGTCGCCTGCGTCCATGATGAGGCGACAAGGACGGACCAGACTGCTTGGTGTGCTGCTGAGCAGTGCCTTGGCCCCGGCGGTCCGCACCGGCTCCGACGCAGGGCCCGATGCAGACATAACGTACGTTGCCAAGCACGGGGGTGGGGCCTGGGCAGGGCCAATGCTGCACAGGCGTCCGCTGCCTGGCCTTGGCACCCGCTGGCAGCCACGCACCGTGCTCCGAGGACGAGGGGCTCTGCATGGGGTTGTGGTGGCTGCTGATGTGCGACAGTAGCCCCGGCCCGCCGGCGCTGGGCCCACCGGCCAGGTCGAAGCCGTCGCCCAGGTCCTGGGACTCGTCCACGCCCGGGCCGCCATTGGGCCCAAAGAAGCGGCGCAGGTCTGTGAAGAACACACCGCCCACACGGCCTGCAGCGAGGCAGCACGGCAGTCGGAAGGCAGCGACGAGCGCATGGCGAGTGAAGGGCTGACCGCGGGGCTGGGCGGCGGCGCCGGCGGGGCCCTACACGCAGCCGTGCAGGGGGCCGGTCGCTGGAGTTCTGGCCACATGCGGGCGGTGCGTGGTGTAAGTCGGGGCAGGGATGTAAACGGGTAGCGACGGGTAGGGATGTAAACGCCAGGTCCCGGCCGAGTAGAGGCGTGTGCGAGAGGCCCGGGGCCAGCAGCGAGCTGCCCCTGCGGCCAGTCCAGATGCGTTTGCCGCCAGAAGCCGGGCACACCTGACGCCACAGACGCGGGCGTCCCAGGCGCCTCGTCCGGCCGGCCAGATATGCTTTCCCCCGGCTGCCGTGGCTCGCCGTGGCCTGCTGTCCGCCCTGCCGCCGAGCCGTGGCGCCGGCCAATCGCCCGCGGGCTGTCCTCCCCCTGCGCAGGCCCAGGTGCCAGGACAGGCGGTCAGCCACACGCACCGCTTGTCGCCAGCGTGCCGCAGGGGCAACAAGTGCTCGCAAAGCTCGACACGCGGCTCCTCTTCGCCAAGACCCGCCGGCCGCACCTCAGTCACAGGGTTGAAGCGCGACGACGCTTGCGACAACGCCGACGGCCCAGCTGCCGCCGAGCGGCCCGCCGCATGGCTGGGACCAGCCTGCTCGCGGCCAGAAGCACACAGACGGGGTCGCACGTCGGCACCAGGGGTTGGGACAGCGACTGAGCACGGTACGCTAGTTGGGCGCTCCCTGGCGCACCTGGGGCAAGCTGCTCGCCTCTGGGGACGGCGCAGAGAGGCCGGGGGCGTGGAGTGAGCTGACGACCGGCGAGTGGGACAGCTGGGCGGGCGAGGGCGGCAGCGGCAGGCCGGAGGCCGAGGCGCTGAGGGAGGAGCCCGTGAAGGGGCCGCCCGGGTACGTGTGGGTGGGCGGGCCGGAGTGTGGCGGCGGCAACGGGTGCGCGGCCATGTGGGTCGCGGAGAAGGACTTCGATGTGGTTGAGGTGAGGGAGATGACCTCGTGGGGCCCCGTGGTGCTGCGCCTGCCGTCCCCGCTGCGCGTCCTGCAAGAACGGCAGGGCCGAGAGGGTCAGGCCCACGGGTTGCAGTGGAGCCTCTGCCGTGCTGCCGGGTGTAGTACGGCATGCATGCCGCTGACTGACCTGCTGAGAAGCTGCGAGGAAGGCCGCGAGGGGGCCTTGGCGCCGTTGACTGGGCCGTGGCCGTCTGCTGGCAGGGGCACTGCATAAGGCACGAGGCCGCAGCGCGCCGGCAGCATGCCCCCGGCCGCATCGCCCCCTACCTTGGCACCGCCCGAGTGCATCCAGAGTCGCCATCGACGGTGATGGGCTGGGGGGATGTCCAGCGGGGGCCCGGGAGCGTCAACGGAGTTTGGGGTGCGGGCTGGGGTGCGGGCCGGGGTGCGGGGTGCAGCGCGCCCCCTGCGCGACTCTGAGCAAGCGCCCGAGCGACTGCCAAGCCCGCAGCAAGCGCAACCGACGTGCTCACCATGGCTCGGGCGTGAGCACCTCCATAGACGCCGTCAACGGGATTTCGCCACCTGCGACGACCGGCATGCGTCGACCCCGACCTCTGCCAACATTTGCCCCACAGCTTGCAGTCGCACCACACCATGGTACCGCCGCGCACCTCCGCTGCCAGGCCTTCCTCCCGCCCCGACTTTGGACCGCCGAACTGGCGTTGAAGGCTTCGACATGTTACAACTAGCCTAGATACTCCTACAAAGTAATCCAAGAATGGCGAGCCCAGCTCAACCTGGTGGGCAACACGCGCGCGGCATGCTGCTTGCCGGTGGGGCAATACACAGCCAGCAATGTACGCGACAACGGTAGTTTGGTAGAGGTACAGGTAGGGGTCGCGTTGAATTGCTGACCATGCGCTTTGAGCAATGACACGCCTTCGCGACTCTCTGCCTCTGGCCCGATGCGAAGCATTCCCCAAAACGCGCTGCCGGCACGATGCAATACAGTACAGGCATCCATTTAAACCCGCACAGTCTCGCGAATTGCGCGTCTGTCGACAGCCACGTTGTCGTGTTGCTGACCCATACCTCCCAAACCAGACCCATACCCCGTGCGCCACTGATCAGCGTGAACTGTACTTGTATGTTGCCAGTCGCATGGGCATGGCACGACGACGCATCGCGTGCTTCAGTGCAGTTAGCCAGTCCGAGGCGTAAGGCAAGCACGCTTCACAACAGCGCAGCTCACGATGAGGTTAGAGTCTCGAGCATCCGGGGGACGGACTCCTCTGCAGCCGGCGCTGAGCAGCGCCGCAGTCGGCCGGCTGCCGGCGGACGTGGCGGGCGACTGGGACGCAGCCATGCACGCCGCCGGGGACCGCAGCACGGACGTCTTGGCAGCCATCGAGCGCCAGTTTGCCTGGGCGCGGGTGGCGAAGCCGGCCGCCCTGGCCGCGGCCGCAACCGCGCAGGAGAGCGGTGCGGAGCCTGGGCTGGCGGCGGCGCAGGCGGGCCTAGCCACGCTGCGCGCAGCGGCCGTGGCCGAGTCGTCCTCGGGGACGCTGCCCCCACTCTTCCTGCTCGGAGACCTGCACGACCTGCTGCTGCGCCTGGTGGGGGGCCCTGCCGGGGACACCCAGGCGGCAGCCGGCTCGGCCACGGCGGCTGCGGCTCACGGCAAGGAGCGGACGCAGGGCGCGGCTCGTGCCGCGACGGCCGATGGGCTGCCCGCGGCCGGCACACTGTCGATGGCCGCTCGGGGGCCGCTCGCGCCTACCCCCGGTGCGAAAGAAAGGGTGGAGCCGCGGATGGCGCCTGCGGCGTGTCCCCTGCCAAGCGGCTACGGCCAGCCATCGGAGGCGCTGCCGCTTCCCTACCAGCCCGCACCGACGCTGGCGCACGGCGCCGCCTCACCTGCAGGTCGCGCCGGCAAGCGCCAGTGCACACGCTGGGGCCCGGAGCTGCTGCCGCCACCGTCCCCAGACCACGTGACTGGCTCACCCGGTCATGAGGTGGCCGGCGCCATCGGCTGCAGCCAGCCGGCCGCCGAGCTGCACGAGCACGGCGCCGATGCGGCCCATGCAACGAGGACCCAATGTCCAGGGCCCGGCGTGGCGGCGGCGGAGCCGCCTCCCGCCGTGGCAACGCCTGTGCAGTCGAGCAAGGACGTGGCGTGGAGAGGGTCAGCGCACGACAGCGCCGCGCTGTCGATGGCGAGCGCCGGCCCAGGGGCGGGGCCGGCCGGCACAGCTACGGCTGGCGCGCCCGACGGCGCGTCAAGTGCCGGCGGCGGTGCCGCCCTCCATCACGGCGGTGCCTCGAAGGGGCCTCCGAGGGCCTCGCCGGCTCGCGTGCAGGCCATGGTGGACGAGATGGTGGCGCGGGTGCAGGCCAGGGCCTGCGCCGTGAGCGCACTGGACGCATGCGCACCTCCCGTGGCCGGCCCGGCTGGCCGCGCGGCCGCCGAGCCGCCGGGCCTGGCTGCCGTTGCGCTGCCACCACCAGCAACAGCGGCGCGGGAGGTTGGGGCGCCGCCGGCGGAAGACTGGGACTGGCTGGCAGCTCCGCTGCCGGTGTTGGGCGTGCCTTCGGCAGCGCCTTGCAGGGACGCGCCAGAGCCACTGGACAACGCCGCAGCGGCGCATGCCCCTCCGCAGCCACCGCCCTCCTCCGAGTCGCCGCCCTCGAGCTCCTCGTCCGCCTCCTTCCGCAGCACCGCGGACGACGCGCCGCGGTGGCGCCCCTCGCCCTTGGCCTCCGACCACGCCCGCAGCCCGCAGCCGCAGCTTGGCAGCGTGTCGGGGCCGGAGCCCTCCTCCAGGTCCCGCGCGGCCCCGTCGGCCGGCTGCAGCGACGCCGCGCTGCGGGCCAGCGGGCCGCCTTGCGCTGACGGCCCCGCGCCGCCGTCAGCTGCCTCGCAGCTTCTCCTGGCGGCCCAGCAGCTGCTCCGCAGCCCCCATCACGTGCCCGAGCTGTGCGCCACAGGCAGCACGCCGCACCTCGCCACGGCGCAGCAAGCCGGCGCGACTGGCGCCATGCAGCAGCCGTGGCGGCTGTCGCCCACGCGCGGGTACGAGGCGGCGGCGGCGCAGGATTGTGGCGGCGGCGGCGAGGGAGGCGGCGCCACAGAGGCGGACGCGCTGAGCACCGACAGCAGTGCGTACCTGGACGGCGGCGGCAGCAGTTCGGATGGCGAGGCCGAGGGCTGGCAGCTGTCGCCCAGGACACGAATTAGGCCGGCGCTGCCAGGCCACGGACATGCCCGCGCGGCCTTTGGGGAAGGCTCAAGGGGTGAGTTTAGCGGTCGTTTAGCCAGTCGCAGTGCAACATCTGGCATCGAGGGACCTGAAGCCTGCGCGCTGGCCCCTGCTCCGCGCACAGCACCCAAGCGATGCATGGTTGCTCAGCTCGCGCACTCGCCTGCCCGCCTTGCAGGTCCCACGGCGTCATCAGCGGCGGCGCAAGGAGCCCCATCGGCCGCTGCTGCAAGGGCCCGCAGCGGCCACGGCCCTACAGGGGCGCCGCTGCAGATGCCCGCACTGGAGGCTGCCGCCAGCTCACACCGCCCGGCTGCTGGCAAGGACGCGAGCAGCCCGACAGGCGCGGGCATGGCGCGAGCTGGCTCGGGCGGCGAGGTCGGCGCTGGGTGGGACTGCGGCCTGGCCGCGTGGCGGAGGCAGCAGCAGGAGCGGAAGCGGCAGGAGCTGCGGCCCCATCCCACGGTGCAGGCGCCGGCGCACCAGCGCGTGCTGGGGATGCCAGGCCAGGAGCCGCAGGCGTTCCGCCCTGGCGTGGCGTGGCCGGGGGCTGGGCTGCCGGTCGGCGTGGCACCGGTGCTGGGCCTATTGGGCCCGGGCGCTATGCCGCCGGCGTACCGTGTTCGGATGGGCGTGCTGGGCTTGGGCACGGGCATGGGCATGGGCATGGGGCCGTCCTCGCGCATGTGAAGCAGTTGAAGGGAGGGGTGGGCGGGCAGGAGCGGCGGGGCGAGCGGCGGTGTTCACACGCAGGAGGCATGCTTGAACGTAAACGAAGCCAGCAGAGCGGCAGCGGTCGAGTTACAATGTGAACCTGCGTGAGCGAGGCAGCGTCGACGGCATGGGCGCGGGCGGCAGCCTTCTGGGCAGCAGGCCATGGTCTACGTCGCTGACAGCTGTGCGCACAACGCACTGTGGCCACAGATGCGATGTACATGTAGCAGGATGTAGGCCTTGCGGATTGTCGGTCTGTCTAGGCCGTGCGGGGTGCCGGGGATCGTGAATGGCCAGAGGGGGCGTTCCCTTGCCAATGATACCACTCAGCAAAGTGCAAGCCGCTCGACGCCTCGCTGCACAGCAATACTAGCTCACTGCTACGTAGCCCAGCATGTAAGTACACGAGTGTTGCATGCGTCTGCTTGGCAGTATAAAGTACTTGCTGAGAAGGCTGGAGTTGAGGGGTCGCGTCGCTCAACGACATTGGGCAGCGTCTTCCCGCCTCCAGTACGGCCCGCAGCCCTGCCACCCCCGTACGGCCCGCAACCCCGCCGTGTTCAGGACATTCCACCGCACAGGACACCGCACAGGGCATGCCGCCTGACAGCACGCGGCAGCCGTGGATCAAGTCCTTCACGCCCAGCGCTAGCTGCACAGCCCACGGCCGTGGCGCTCAGCACCGACAGCGGCGGCAGCGCAGATACCGGACCGCTGCTGAAAGGGGCGCCGCGCGACGAAACCCGGCAGCACTGCAGAACGCAGCAGCGGTCGGGCCCGGGCCTGCGCTGCCTGCTCAGGCTCGTGGCCGCTGCGCCCGGCAGCCTCCCCTCCGCGGCCCTCGCCGCATCGGCACGCCGCCGCTGATCCAGCGAGGGCTGGCAGCGGCGCAGCCACTGACCGCACTGAGATCGTGTGGGGGGTGCCGAGCCCACGCCCCAGCCAGCGGCCACGTGGACCGACGCCAGTGCAGTCGGCTGCCACTCGATCGCGCCAGCTGCTCCCCACGTGCCGAGCCAGCAGGCTGCCATGCACAGGCCGCACACGGTGTCGTCGTCGCAGGCGCACCACCCGCATCCGCTGCAGCGGGCGTTCGAGCACCGTGACTGCACGCGTCTGGGCAGGCGCCGGCACAGACGGCGCCGGAGCACGCGCCAGCAACCCCGCGCAGCCCCAGGTGGGCCCTGCTCTCCACGCCGGCGCCGCCCTGCTGGCGGCACATCGCCGGGACCGAGGACCGGCAGCTGCCGGCGGGGCCAGGCCACGGACATGCCCGGGTATTGCTTCGGTGAGGCGCCGGGGTTAGATAGCCCGAGCGCGCAGGGAATGCGCAGCCGCCCTGCTTAGCATGGGGGCTCTGTAGCCGGCGCGCTTGACCTCATGCTGTGCCTCCAGCGCAGGGGCCACGGCGTCATTAGCAGCGGCTGCCGAAGCCCCTGAGGCGACGGCAGCTGCTGCGAGTGCCAGCAGCGGCCACAGCCTTCGGGGGACGCTGCTGCACGCGTCCGTATCGGATGCGTCCGCCTGCTGCTCACACATCACGCTTGGCAAGCACGCATGCAGCCCAACAGGCGGGTTGGTTCCTGCGCCGAAGGCCGCGCTGGAAGGGACTGCAACCTTGCCGCGTGGTGGCAACAGCAACAGCGGAAACGGCAGGCGCAGCAGCGCGTGCCCGAACTGCCGGGCGCAGAGCTGCTGGCGTCTCGGCAAGGCATGGCGTGGCCGGGGGCTGGGCTTCCGGTCGGCGTGGCACCAGCGCTGGGTCCCTTCGTGCCTCCGGGCCCGGGCGCTATGGCGGACCACGTGCTGCTAGCTATGCGGGACATGGAAATGGTGCAGCTCTCGCACGTATTAGGGGCGACGGGCGAGCAGGTGTTGCAGGGTGAGAGGCAGTGCGCACGAACAGCATGTCCCGCAATGAGATGGCTGAGGAGCGCAATACCAGCACATGTGTATGGCACATTGTATATCTGCAGTCCAGCTTATTTTAGATTGTTGACAATCGACACAAGCTGAGAAGCTCGGCATGCTGTCGGAGCCGATTACCAATGCAATTTGCTGTTCAATCCTTGAACCTACCCATGAACGTCAGCAAGTAATATGCGAGGAACATGCAACTATAGCTAATTGCTAGGTTGAACACCCATCCGCGAGGCAACTCTTTGTTGAAATACCCGTTCGGCCGCACGCTGCTGCTTTGCGCCTCATATAGACATGCTATCAATCAAGTAATGCCTTCAGCTGGCCGAAAGGGAGACATGGCTCGTCCGCGTGTCAACCCCCCAGCCCCCGGCACCATCAGGCACACCGCTGGCCTGCGGTGTGCTCTCCTTACGGCCGCGCTCTGGGCCCAGTTGTCCTGTGCAGCGGTCAAGAAGACCCAGTGGGAAACCGCTGAGCCGGCCCTTGCTGCAGAGAAGTGTGTGTTCGTGTTGGCCACGCCGCGGTCAGGATCCACGATCCTCATGGACGCCCTTAACCAGGTAACTCCACGGGCACACTGTTGCAGATAAGCAGTATGCCGCAATCAAGCTGCAGCATATCAAGACTACATCGTCCAGCTACGCTGCCGTGTGCCCCTCGTCACTGCAGATCCCTACCTACCTAGTCCGTGGCGAGAATTGGTGGGCTGGCTTGGGCCCCAGTCGTGTACATGCAGCGCGCCCGCGTGGTAGCAATCCTTTCTAGTTGCCGCAACCCACAAGGACCGCCTTGCTTGCAGGGCCGCCCACAACAACATACATCACGCCAACCAGTGAGCACGAGTCATAAGCGGGTTTCAGGGCGCGCCCTGTCTTGCTGCAGGGCCCGCTACGACGCTTTCATGGCTGTTGCGGCGGCTCGCTACCTCGTCCTCCACCGCATGCGAGGCCCCCATCGCAGCGCCATGCAAATGCCAGGGCTTTGTCACCGCCTGCTCCTCCCCCAGGAAGCTGAGCAGCGTCATGCACGCAACGGGGCAAAGCCGCTTCGACTGGGAGGAGCACCGCCACGATAGCTATGCGGTGCGTGCGGGGGGCGTGCCGACCAGCGCGCGGGATTGCAGGAGCCTGGCTCTGCACGAAGGCGGCCGCGGCATCGTTCGGCTCGTTCACCCGGCCTCGGGCAAACTCAGCGGCTCGCCCGCCCACTCACGACGCACGGCTGCTGTGCTGTGTCGTACAGTTGACCAAGGAACTGTACGACAGCTGGGCGCCGCGCGCCAAGCTGCCGTTCTTCAACGAGTTCCACCCGGAGCGGGTGGACATTGCGTCGCGGCTGTGGTACAAGACCCTGTACGCGCCCTACCCGGGCGTCGTGTCGGGGTTCAAGGAGACGCGGTGAGCGCTGGCAGCGGGGCACGCGGCGCCGCCGGCATGCCAGCATTGGGCGTCGAGCCCCACCCTGCGCGCTGCTATGTGCCCCTTCCCGCCCACGCGGCCTTACCCTCCCCTGTATCCGCTCCTGCGCTTGCGAGCTGATGTCTTGCCGCCTGTCGCTTGGCGCCGCCCCCTCGCCAGCTACGTATGCGGCGGCACCCTGCACGCGGCCCGCTGTGCGGAGCAGTTCACGACACTCATGGGCTTCCTGTCGCAGCTGTGCAACGACGTCAAGGTGCGCGGGCAGGGGGCCAGCGGGACCGGGTGCGCCGCAGTTGGTGGCCATCGCACACCCCAGCGTTCCGTCCCTGCTCAACCCGTACTACCGGTACGCCTTGCTCAAACCCTGATGTCGCGGCCCGTCCCTGCACCTCGCAGTTCCTGCTCCTGACGCGCACCCAGTACTCACTGGAGGCTAACCCCGACCTGTTTGAGAACCTGCCCATGGGTCGCACGCGCGGAGACGGTAAGGCGTGGGCCATGTGGTAGGACGTAGGCAAGGGCCCCCGTGGCGGCTACAACACGAACCCCAGTCTTGGATCTGCTGCCTGCCCCCGCCACCACCGCCGCTCTCTCCCTTCCGGTCGTGGTGGGTTGAGGCACCATTACCTTACCCGCCGCGCGCCGCACCGCTGCTCCCTCCCGCTACTCCTTTCCGCTGCTTCCTCCCGCTGCTCCTGCTACCCCTTCATGCTGCTCGCCCCCGCCCTTTCCTTGCCGTCCTCCCTCTCATCAGTGGCGGGCGAGCTGGAGGCCACGCACCGGATGTACGACACCTGGGCCGCGGCCCACGGCTCCAGCAGCATGCGGCTGCACACCGAGGACATGTCGGACCAGGCCGTCAGCGGCAGCGTGGCGCGCACCCTGCTGGCCTTCCTGGGGGAGGACCCCAGCCTGCCAATCACGTTCAAGCGATACGGCTTGTGATTTGCTACTGACGCAACGGCTCCGCCTCGAGTGGGGAAAGGGCGAAGCCCAAACCTGCCTCTCGTGCAAGGGGCCCCCAACGAAGCGAAAGCTTCCGGCCTTCCGCACGGACCGTCATCGTTCATGGCCCTCGGCGAGAGCTGCTGCAGACGCCCGCACCGGGGCCGTTCTCCTGCAACCCACATTGCCCGCCCAGCAAGCACGAGAGCAGCCCGGCTGGCGCGGTTGCGGCGCGGCCTGGCACCTGTGGTGACGGCGCTTGGAGGGGCTGGGGTCTGGCAGCATGGCTGGCGGCAGCAGAGAAGCGGAAGCGCCAGGCGCGGTCTCAACTGTGTGTTGCCGGAACGCCGGGGCAGGAGCCGCAGGCGTTCCGCCCCGGCGTAGTGTGGCCGGCGGCTGGGCTGAGCTCAGTATGGCGCCGGCGCTGGGCCCCTCGTTGCTACCATGTGCGGCTGGCTGTGTCTTACAGGGGGCTGCCCTTCTTCATGCATAGAGAGGGGCGGGCGAGCAGAACTGAACCGTATGGATGTGTGGCAGTGCAGGCTGCACTAGTCAAGGACAGCACCTTCGGCATGTGAAGAGGGGCCGTGAGGGACGGAGCAGAACCCAGACGACATGGGCAGGACATGACTTAGACGCAGCGCAGACAGCTTCCACGCCCTAGCAGTTCTGTGCGTAGACCTGGGATCGCGGTCAGGACAGTGCATACGTATGCAGACTTGCAGAGAGGCTGCATGGCCGAGCGTCATCCTCGTGCTGACACGGTGTCGGCGTGTCGCGCCTGCTGCGCTGGAGGTGGGCGTGTGTATGTGCACAGCACGACAGGAGCTGGTTGTTGCTCGTCGTGGGGGGGGGGCGGGCGAGGGGGGCGGGGACGGGCCAGCGGATAACCGTGCTGCATAACGCGTGGCCGCAGCAAAGCTCAGGGCAGGGCAGAAAGGGAGGTGGTCCTGGACGACTTAGGTCCTGGCAGCCCAGTGGGCTAATATATAGTTATTCACGTACAGACATGCAGTGCGATATTCGATTGCGTCGGGTTGCGTCACCGCACCGGAGTCAGCTCACGCAGGCCCGAGCGTGTACAGGTTAAAGCGTTAAACCGTGGCCACGCGGGTTCCACCCCTGAGTAAGTGGGCGGGGTGGTTGAGTTGGCTTGCCCCTTTCCATAGGAAACGGGGCGAAGCCCTTATGGTTAACTAAGGCGAAGCCAGGGGAGAATGCCTTCGCAAACGAGGATTCACTAAGCCCTTGCAATCACCTCGGAGGGGACCCTGTCCTGATGGATAAACGTTTTTAACGTTAGAAGTGACGCGTGACTATTCAGCACGATGCTGCTTGTTGTTTTGCCTGCTTATGGCGGTAGCTGAGGGGGAAAGGTGAAACTGAGCTGGGCTCGGGCGGCAGCCAGCATGGTGCACGCGTGTACCACTCGGCGCCCGGCCTGTGTCCCCAGAAGCGTCATCTTTCGACCCCTATAACCCGCTGTTAATAAAATCGGACAAGCATGCCACCTGGGCCTACCCGACCCCGCTCTACAATCCTGGCATAGTGGCATCCTTGTCCGATTTGATTAACAGCGGGTTATGGCGATTTCCGTGCGGGGGGTCTAAAGACAGGGTTCGCGAGGAGAAGGGTGACGCGGCGCGCCGTGGGTTGAGAGCCGCGGGCAGGAAGTGCTGTGGCATCCTGGGCTGCGAAGATCGCCCTCGCACCTTACAATGGTGTAGTCAATACGTCGACGTTTCAACTCGGTGTACTTAATCGGCACCATCACCTCATGGTTGGGGTGGGTCCCATGCTGTATGGACCCCGGCACCGTGCGGGATCCGTCCCAACAACATATCTAAGATATATGATATGCTTTGGCACTCTCGGCAGCGCGTGGATAGCTCGCTGTGGACGGGAGCAGGTGTGTCTGAGTTCACGGGCTGACACGGGGGCAGGGGGCGTGTCGCCGACCAGCCTCCCCAGACACCCAGAGCTGCCCCAAAGCCTTTCTAATGGCTATATATGCCATATAGATGCACTCAGGGCGGCCGGCTGGTGCATTCCGTATGGTCCAGCTGGCCGCGATTTCGCGCATGCCGACCACCGACTTCCTGTAGTGCGGTCGCACGGGCCAGCTCACCTCTTCTAGAGCACACTATTAGTAATAGCAACTTAAACGGCTGCAGTTGACGCGATTATCGCGTTGCTGTGGTGACATGCACAAGCATGTCGCAGCTGCCGAGCGACTGAAGACCCAGCGCTACTCCTACGGGTGCCGCATATCATACCAAGGGCTTCTACGAAGATTGGGCACCGATAGCGCGGGGACACAAAGACCAAGGCCACGAACCCCCGAGTGGTACCCGCGTGGCATGGTGCTCGTTGCACAATGACCTCGCTCCCAGTTTGCTACACCTAAAGTTACCCCAACCTGTAGTTTGTCTTCAGAGCTCACTTGTAAACTTGAAAAGCAACCCTCTCTTGTCACCGTGCGCGGTGCACCGCCGCAACCTGCCGCAACAGACATGCAGCTCGCGCGGCCGGCGGAGCGTCTGCGCCGCCGGCCGCGAGGGCCTCGGGAGATGTAGCACGAGATGGCAAGAAAGACTCCGGTTACGGTGAGTGCTCTCGGATATGTAAGATTTGGGTGGCCATGGCTTCACGCGGCAGCGTAACAGCACGCTCCTGCCCACCCCCCTCCTTTCCCCCCGCCAGACCGCGACCTCAACGCCGCTCTTAACATGCTGCTGCTGCTGTACCTCCAGCTGCTCGGGGCTGAGCGCCCGGCCTGCTTCCGCCCTGGCGGCGGCGTTGGGCCGGGCGGCGATGTCACGCCCATCGGCCAACTATGGTCAAGGGCGTGAAACCCCGTGGGGGTGCGGGTGAGAGGCAGGGACACGAACCCTAGCTTCGCCCGGCAGTTGTTAGGAGTGTCTTAGGGCTCTAGGATAGCGCTCTGTGGCGCTGAGCCTTGCGTTGAATAACGTGTGTAGCCGAACTCCCTTTGGCAGTTGAGCCGGGGGCGGCCGTAGCCGCTGTTGCGTTTCTCCCATTGCACCCCGCGTGGGGGTCCTTCCTGCGAGAGCGAACACGCTTCAGTGTTCAGCTCTCGCACTCGTGCACATTACTATCTGTAACTACGCACAGCGCTAAACCTAGAGAGCAAGGACCCCTTGTCGACATTGAGATCCAGCTGAAGAGCCGTTGTGCAGTCTGCAGCTGCCAACGCGCTAAGGAGAAGAGAGAAAGAGAGAGAGCTTAAGACAGTGCCCACGTTGCGTAGTTAGCGTCAGTCCGAGAGCGGCCACGCGACCACCCCTACTTGCTGAGTGACCCCCGTGCCCGTCATAGTGTCATTTTCGTGCTTCTTGGTTGTGACAGCGATGGGCCGGGCGCCGGAGGCGGAGGGGGTGGAAGCAACCGCCGCAAGCGGCCGCGACACAGCTAGAGCGGCAGCAGCGGCGGCGTACGTTAGGAGATGTGCATTCCTGCCGTTTCAGGCAGTTCGGGCGGCTAAGTCCGGCCCGTGGGGATGAGGGCACGGTTGTCGGTGTGCCCGAGACCCCTCAAACCGCAGCGATTACCGCATAATGGCCGACGGTGTTCGTCTGGTCAGGGTGGCCTCTTTTGGGGCAAGCCATGCACCCATGCGCAGCTGGGGAGGTTTGAGACCTCGGAGTTGCGAGCTGGCACGGGTTGCAGCGGACGGCGGCACGAGTATCCAAGATTCCAGGCCCCGCATGTCACCGAACACAAGGCAATGTACAAGATATGGCTAGTTCATGCCAACATACTAGTAGATGTGACGACCCTGGAGACGCGCAAGCTGTCTGGATTGGTCAAGCACAGTTCTCAGCCCGGAGCGCACCAAAGCCTGCGTAACATGCACAAGAGACAGTAACATGATACATTGACGAGCGCCCTTCACTGTCACCCTAAAAACTTGCGTCGACAGCTGGGCTGCGCGCCGCACGCCATGATGAGCTACATCGCAGCCCTCGGGCGTTGATTGTTACCTGTCGCTATGCGCAGTCGCAGAAAGCAGAGCCTCGATGAGGCCTTGTTGCGTCTGCGAGCGAGGCGGACAATTTGTAAAACGCCGCTGGTGAGCACACCGCAACGGCACAGACAGCTGTGCTGAGGTTCTTCAATGTACGAAGACTGGGTGGCCACTGACGCGTCCGAGGCCCGGACGCTCCCGGGCATGCATCGTTTGCATCGCCATGCCGAGCTGCCCTTCCTCCCCCTTGGCAGGGCGAGGTGGAGTTCAAGTTGCTGGAGCCGTTCCAGTCGGGCGTCAGCAAGGCGGAGGGGACCCAGTACAAGGAGTGCTGCAGGCTGTTAGCGGCAACCTTCGTAGCCAACGTAGAA
>BDDC01000347.1:60254-70636 GCA_001662425.1 Chlamydomonas sphaeroides
CGCCGGCGGCAGCGCAGGCGGCGCTGGCCAGCCTGCGCGCTGGAGGCTTGGTGGAGTCATCGGATTCGCAGTGTCCGCTGTGGCTACTTGGCAACCTGCACAGCCTGCTGCGGGGCCTCGCGGAGCCGGCGGCCGGTGGTGTATGGCCGGCTGTAGGCGGTGCGCCGGCCGTGGCGGGCAGCGGCTGCACGACGGCAGCGGATGGGTCGGCGGCCACCGCGTGGGATCCAGTGCGGGCAGCGGCTGGCGCCGGTCCGGTGGTCGTGCTGGCGACGGACTGCGAGCAGTCGACGGCGGCGGAGCAGCCGGCGCTGCAGCTCACCGGTTCGGAGGACACGCCTGGGCCGCACCGTCCTGTGCCGCTCATCGGTTCGGTACCAGATACGCAGGGCGAGGCCATGGACGTGGACTGCGGCGGCCGAAAGGAGGAGGCGGGGGCGCCCGTCCCGCCGGACGACGTACCTGGAGCCAAGGAGGCCGCAAGGCCGGCCCCGCAGCAGGATGTGGACGGCCGGCAGACGGGCTGGATCCTGGCGGCGGACGGGGCCCCGGCTGCAGCTGCCAGGGGCGGCGAGCCGGCAGCAGGCGGGCAAGCAGGGACCACCGCGTGGGAGCCAGTGCGGGAGGCGGCGAGCATGGGGCCAGCGGTGGAGCTGGCGGCGGCGGGCAAGCCACAGCAGTCGCCGCCGCCGGAGCCGCGGGGCACCGTCGCAGACAGGTCGGCCAGGCTGCAGCCGCCCATGCCCATGCCCGTGGCAGGTGCGGCGGCGGTTACGGAGGGCATGGCCATGGTGGCCATGTCAGACGACGTAATGACAGACGAGGAATTCGAGAAACGGTGCCTCGAGGCAGTACTCAAATCCGAAAGGCTGGATCGCATACTTGCGCTTGCCAAAGCTGCGAAACACGACACTCGGCCGGCGGCAACTTGGATCCGCGAAGTATTAGCCAAAACCTTATGAGTTTGGGGCGTTCCGCCTGTCGCGCGTGCGTGAGGTTCCGGTGCAGCCGCTTGCGGCGGGTTGCATGCTAGCGGCGGTCAGCGGCAGCTCATCTGTGCTTTGCTGGACGGCAGGGGCGATTGTCGCCGGCGCCCTTGCAGCAGTGGCCCTGCGCACCGACGGGCAGGGCCGGCAGCACGGCACGCTCTAAACCGCAGCGCTGGGGCCTGTCACTCGGAGGCGCGGCCGATAAGTCATCGCTGGCGGCAGCCAACGCTCGAAGTGGGGCAGGCGGCAACAATGGCGGCCAGCTCTGGTAGGCCGGGATTGTGGCGCGTGCAAGGCGTTTGCTCCGTACTCCCATGTGCGTATAGGCCCGAGGTTGCAGCGACCCACCCTGGGCACGCTGTGGACCACCCGCCTCACCCGCCGACTCCTGTCATGTGTTGCAGGTACAGCGGCCGCTACGACTTCCAGCGGCTGTCCGCCTGGCATCGCCGCCGGTCCCAGTCGAGGGATCGGGCGGCTGCAGGAAGGCGCCGCTCTGCTCGACCCTGCCGCACTGCCGGGCGCGGCCGCCGCCGGGAGGGCGGCACGCGCCCCCACCGGGTCCAGCAAAATTCGGCTTCAGGTCCTGGCGGCTGCACCAGCCTTCCCTCCGCGATCCTCGCCGCCTTGGGGCGCAGCCGCTGGTTCAGCAAGGGCTGCCAGCGTGGGGGCCACGCTAAGGAGACATCCGCCCAGGCGCCAAGCAACCCATGGCGCCATTTGTCACCCTAGCGGCAAGCCAGCTGGCGCGGCACGTGCCCCTTCCTGCGCCCACGCCCACGCCCCTGCACGTGTCGCAACCGACGATCCTGCAGGCACCGAAGCGGGCGCCCTCCCTGACGCAGCGGGCACCCCTGGCGGCCCACACCATGCCCTCCTCCCTCTCCACCACCCCGAAGGCCGCCACAGCCACCCCGGCAGCCCCCACGGCGATCTTCCCCTCGCCCTCCCTAGCAGCATGAGGCATGGCGGCGGCCTCGATGGTAGTCCGCGCTGCCCTGCTGTTAGCCGTCGGGGCGCGACGCCAGCGGCAGCCGCAGTGAGGGCCTTGGCAGCGGGCTCCACCGTGGCGTGTAACAGCCGGCGTCAGCGCGCGACGATAGCGGCAGCGGCAGCAAGGGCCGTGGCGGCGGGCTCGTCGGCGACGCGTGCCGGCCTCCTGGCGGCTGTTGGCGCGTTACAGCACCGGCAGAATGGGCCGACCTCGTCGGCGGCAGTGAGGTCATTGGCGGCCGTCGGCACTGGTAGGCATTGGCGGTGAGGGCCACCTGCCTGCAGGCGGCAGCGCGCAGCGGCAGCGGCGGCGAGGGCCCCCCAAGTGCGCGTGTGACAGAAGACTGTGGGAAGTCATGAGGCCGCCCTGCAGCGGACCGCTCGGTGAGAGCGCGGTGTGCAGTGTGGGTCGGTCGATGCGCTCCCATTTTATGAGTTGGTGTTGCGGTGCCGGGCCGGCGACAGCGGTCCGTGCGCCGACCGTGGCGGGCAGCGGCGGTGAGATGGCAGCGGATGGGTCGGCGGCCAACGTGTGGGAGCCCGTGCGGGAAGCGGCTGCCGTTGGTCCGGCGGTGGAGCTGGCGACGGAGCACGAGCAGTCGACGGCGGCGGAGCAACCGGCGCTGCAGCTCACCGGTTCGGAGGACACGCACCGTCCTGTGCCGTCCATCGGTTCGGCACCAGATACGCAGGGCGAGGCCATGGACGTGGACTGCGGCGGCCGACCGGAGGAGGCGGGGCCGCCCGTGCCGCCGGACGACGTACCTGGAGCCAAGGAGGCCGCAAGGCCGGCTCCGCAGCAGGATGTGGACGGCCGGCGGACGGGCGGGTTCTGGCGGCGAGCGGGGCTCTGGCTGCAGCTGCCAGCGACGGCGAGCCGGCAGCAGGCGGGCAAGCAGGGACCACCTTGTGGGAGCTGGTGCGGGAGGCGGCGAGCATAGGGCCAGCGGTGGAGCTGGCGGCGGCGGGCAAGCGACAGCTGTCGCCGCCGCTGGAGCCGCGGGCTGTCATTGAACGAACATTACTGTTGGCGGCGGTGCGCCGTGTGTTTGACTTGCAGCGCAGGATGATCGACTTGATGTTGCGTAGTACGACGTAGTGGACTTTTCATTGCGCTATCGTCGGAGCTCCTTGCATGCCATGGCTGGGCAGCAGGCTGGCGTGATGGAGGCTGTGACTGGCGGTGAGGCTCGAGACGCCACGGAACCTGCGGCCCTGGCGGACGGGCACCGGGCCCGTAGGCGACGTTGGCATATGCGTACGCGTGCTCGCTGACAGGTTAGTTCGCCAATCCTTCGTGCATTGTAATTGGAAGCGAAGACACTGGTCTCGGCAACGTTGCAAGCCGCGACGACCGTGTACGATTCGGTAGCAATAATCCCGCCTGGCTCTTGAGTGCATCCTACTCCACGGTGAGGTGCGGTTGTGTAAAGAGACTTCATCAGGAGGGCCAGCAATGTCACACCTGGCAGCACCACGCCTGGCTGCTGAGCGCAACCTAATAAGCGGAGGCGGCCAGCCGCGAAGATGCCGTGCGTCGAGGCCAAAGGTTGCGGTTTACCTCCATTGTGACCTCCATTGAAAGTCGCACTCACACACTAGAGGTACCTCCCGTGCCCCCCACTGCAACTCGCACTCTGCAGTCGCACTCATGCCGCGCCCTCTAGCGGGCAGCCATCGCCACGCTCTGCCCTTTCGCAAGCGCCGATACAGTGACCTTCAATCTATCTTATTCAAAGCAAATGGCTTTCCTCCGTGCCGCCCGGGCCACCAGCGCAGCACTCCAGCTGCCGAGGCACCGACAACTGCCGCTGGCCGACCGGCCTTGGCGGTGCCGGTGCCGCCGACACGGCGCCCTCCTCGGGTGCGCACGCGCCCTCGTCAGGGATCTTGCTGCGGCAGGGCATCTCCTGCGCCGTGTTTGCGGACCTAGCATAGCGGAAGAGCTTTTCACATGCACTCTCCCTCCACAGGCCACCACCGGCAGACTGGCATGTCCGGCGGCGGCGCCGCTGCCCCCGCGGCAGCGCCAGTCCGCCGCAAGCTCAAGGCCCCAGAGCCCACCAGCAGGTACGGGGTCGCAGCGGCAGCTCCCGTGCGCACGAGCTCCGCTCAACATCTTTTTGTATTCATCACCCCTCCCCCGCGTAGCTCAGTTATCCATAAGCGTCGTGAACCTGTCCTGCTCGCCGCCGCGCAAGGTGCCGCTGCTGGGCAACAACCTCGGCTCCATGAGCCCGCTCGTGCCCGAGTCCACGGTCCAGCTGGACAACATCCCGACGTGAGTGTCCCCGCGCTGGCACCAAATTCTGCAAGCGATGTCGTCCCGCCCACTTACCTCCCTGTTGGCCACCTTGCCGCCCGCAGCGAGGCCTGGCCGCGCCTGCTGGACTCCTTAAAGAAGTCTGCCAAGTACCACGCGGGTGAGCACCCTGCAGGGAACGAGCTCACTGCATTGGCGTGCAGCGGCGGCTGCGGTTCGTGCCTAGCCCAGGGTCCGCCGTGACGACCCGGATGATGACGAGACCTGTTTCCGTACCGCGCCCTCCCCCAGAGCCCAGCGACAACGAGAAGCGCCGCGTACCTTAAGTGCTCGGACCAGATTGTGGTCAAGTACCGCTCGGCGGCCGTGTAGAGGCCCTCTTTGGAGGCGGGCGGGTGGTTCGTTGGTTGGGCGCGCGCTGTGCATGGCTGTCACGCGCCGGCGCTGTAAAGCGTGGCTGGCCGTGTGCCAGTGCGCGGCGTGCGGGGGGCCGAAGGGTGCAGCGGTCTCTTGTAAGCAAGAACCTGCAGACTGCTGCTTGGTGCCGACCGTGCCGCGGGGACCCGCCGCCTCTACCGCATAGCAGTCGTCGTGCCGAGCTTCCACCAGCCGTGACCTGTCACAGCGCAGACAGGCAGCGCCTTGGCAGTGGAGACGGACACCTGGGCGAACATGGGGCCGCGCCGGAGGGAGCATCGGCATCTCGGGCCTCATCGCAGGCGGCGGTCGCTAGGATGCAGCATCGCGCGCCCGCCTTGTACCGCAACTGCAGCCAGCACAAACGTACACCGCAATGGCGTTAGCCGCGGCCCTTCGGGGCAAGTCCTGGACACGACGGCAGTGCTAGCCGTCGCTGCCGGGGCTGCCGCAGCAGCTGGGGCTTGGCCTGCGGACACGGCCTTCGGCCAGGCCGGCGACATGCAGCTGCAGCTGCACCAGCAGCCCGACCTCGCTCGACGCCACCGGCGCTGACGCGCCCGGCACGACGGCGCTACCAGCGATTGCTGGCGGGGCCGCGGCAGCTGCAGCTGGGCCTGGGGACGAGGGCCTGGCGGCAGGCGCCGGGCCCGAGGCGGCGGCTGAGCCAGCTGCTCCGCGCCGGCGCCCGAACCCTTTCCTCGGCGGCCTGGCGAGGGCCCCACCGCCGGAGCCGCAGCTGGCCTCGCCACGCACGGTCTACCACGGCAACCTGAGCCCATCAGCGCAAGGGCGGACCACTGCGTCACTGCAGGCGAAGCTGCTCGCAGCAGAGCAGACGATCGCAGACCAGTCGCGGCAGCTGGCGGAGCAGTCGCAAGAGATTGCGTCGTGCAAGGCGCAGCAGCAGCGCACCGAGCTGGCCAGGGGCGAGGACGGTGACGCCATGCGGACTGTCATCCGCACCCTTCAGCAGCGTATGCTCCCCAGCCAGCCGGGCGGTGCGGCGCCGGGCCGTGCGCGGGACGGCGGCGGCGGTGCGGGAGGCGTGCGCCGGCCAACCAAGCCAGTCCTCGACGCCGACACCGACGCCGTCCTGGAGCGCATCCTTGTCGGGTCGCTCGCCGACCGCTTGCAGGTGCAGATATGGCGCGTCACGATTGACGGCATGCGCCGCTACGTGCCCCAAGACGCCATCGCAGTGTGCTTCGGGCACGGGACGGTCCAGCCGGCAACTGCTGCGGCCGGTGGCGGAGCCGACATGCCGCGCGCGCCGGCGGGCGGCGGCGGGCCCGACCAATGGGGTGGCGTCGGCGCCGACGCGCCGCGTGCGCCGGCGGGCGGCGGCGGCGCTGGCGCGCTGGGCCCAGCGGAAGGCGGCGTCGCTGCCGGCGTGCCGTGCGGCGACACGATCAAGAAGGTCAGTCAGAAGGCCTGATGTAGGGCAACACCAGCGTCGAGCTCTCCGCGCAGAAGTGCCAGCAGCTGCAGCCGACGGGCCCTGTCGTCTTCTACCGCGGTAGCGGCAGCGGCTTGTCGCTTGCCACGGCAGCGCAGTTCGCCGCAGTAGTCAGGGGCCTGCCAATGCCCCCGCCCACGGACGCGGCGGTCGGCCTGGCGCTGGGCGACCTGGACAGCCGGCCGCCCCTGCCGCACACCGACTGGCGCCAGAACGCGGTTGAATTCAAGTTGTAGAGGGGTGGTGCAGTCGGGGGCAGGGGGCGGCAGGTGCAAGAGGACGTACGGTCTGCGGTGTTCTGTGTGGTGGGACTGCGAAGGCTAGGGTTGGCGGCTGGAAACGGGGCTACGGACCCTTGAGAAATGATAGCACAGCGCGGTGGGCTATGCTGCACCTGATGCCCGCCGCTGCGACGCTGCAACTGGGGCCGGATGGCTCTGCATACTGTTAGGCCACGATGCGGACGCGTACCTGCGCCTGCTTGGGGACCGTGGTGCAGCTGCTTGGCATGCGAAGATGCGCACGAACACGGCCATTGCCTGCCGCCTGACGGATGCTGATCGCTGCCCGTCGCCCGCCTCAGGACGCTGTGTCCCTGGGCGCGCCAGGGGCGCAAGGGGCTGTTGCCCTTCAGCCGCGAGCCCAAGTCAGGGATTATGCAGCCGGCAAAACTAGCTAGGTAGCCCAGCTTACAGCACCCCGCACGCCTCCCTGCCCCCGGCACGCCAGCCTTGCCCCAAACTCCAGCGCCGCGGCCAGGCCGCGCCTCCCTGCCCCCGGCACGCCAGCCTCGCCCCAAACTCCAGCGCCGCGGCCAGGCCGCGCCTCCCTGCCCCCGGCACGCCAGCCTCGCCCCAAACTCCAGCGCCGCGGCCAGGCCGCGCCTCCCTGCCCTCGGCACGCCAGCCTCAAACTCGCCCCAAACTCGCCCAGGCGCTGCAGGCGGTCCTTCCTGCTGCGCTCTTCGTCCTTCACTAACCGAGCGGCTGCCGGCGCCTGCAGCCCCTCGATCGCCTCGTACTGCGTCAACTCAAGAACACTGATGCGCTACACTGGCACCTTAACGCCAAGGCGCGCACGAGCCAGTCCGCACAGCGCTGGCGGGAGCTTCTGCGGCGCCTCGTGCTGCAGCGGGTGGCTGCTGTGGTACACGAGGCGCACGTTGTCGCTGGCGCCGCCCTCCACCCACAGCGAAAAGACAACGCAGCCTGAGGGCTGACCCAGCCCTCGGGCGCGCTGTGAGAGGCTGTAGCCGAGGACGTCGCGCCGCGGGCGCTTGCCGTCTGCTGAGCGGCCTGCGGCGGGCACGCGAGGGGCGATGCACGGGGTTGGGGCACGCGCTGGTTTGGGGCCACGAAAGGGCGCCCGGCCTTGCACAGGCCGTGTGCGCAAATATGTTCGTGTGCAGGTGTACGCAGCGTCCTAGCGTAGCTCACCTTATTGGTCTTCCTCCACGGCTCAGGCCGCGCGAGGCCTCCCAGTTCTAGGTTGCTGCACTGCGCGCTTTCTGAAGCGGTATGCGATCATCAACGACACTGCGTGGAAGGCTGCAGAGTGGAGGGCAGAGCGTGGCGAGGGCTGCCCGCTAGAGGGCGCGGCATGAGTGCGACTGCAGAGTGCGAGTTGCAGTGGGGGGCACGGGAGGTACCTCCAGTGTGCGAGTGCGACTTTCAATGGAGGTCGCAATGGAGGTTAACCGCAACCGGAAAATCCCTGTGCGCAACTTGCCGCTCGCCCGCGTCGCATTGCGCAATGAGCTCTGAGGGAATCATATGTTATTGCTTCTATAACAAAGTAGGCGAGTGCGACTTTCAATGGAGGTCGCAATGGAGGTTAACCGCAACCGGAAAATCCCTGTGCGCAACTTGCCGCTCGCCCGCGTCGCATTGCGCAATGAGCTCTGACGGAATCATATGTTATTGCTTCTATAACAAAGTAGGAGAAGTTGCGGAATTGGCGGTCCCATGTCAACTCGGAAGTGCACTTGGCGAATCCCTCCGAGCGCCTTTGTCACACTGCGTCTCTGCCACCGCGACTGTAACTACTAGAGCCAAGCTTACGATGTGCACAGCAAACCTCTCGCCTCGTCACCCTCTCGTTGCCTCGGTTCCGTGTTTGGTGGCATGATGAAGCGCTTCTTTTCGTTCAGCGCGCAAGACATTCCTATTATGTCTCAAACATTTCCTACGCACTACCACCTTTACAAGGTAGCCTTTCTGGTCGGCGGAACCTGGGTGGCCCTGGACCAAATGCTGACGTCCAGCCAGCTCAAGGAGGTCAAGGCCAGCGTGACGGAGGTCAAGGCCAGCGTGACGGAGGTCAAGGCCAGCGTGACGGAGGTCAAGGCGGAGCAGAAGAGCATCAGCGAGAAGCTGGACAAGCTGCTGAAGATGGAGACGGAGCAGATGAGGATCAACGAGAAGCTGAACAAGCTGCTGAAGATGCCCTGAGGACCTAGGTGCGGCAGAGCGGCTGCGCGGGGATGGGCGGGCCGGTGGCCCTGCCTTGTTTACTCAGGGGCCGCCACGGCAGTGTGTCACGTTTCTCCCTGTCTGATGCCCACTCGAAAGCGTGTGTCATATAGCTTGTGGTAGTGTCCCCGCCTGTAGGGGACCACATCACACCAAGATTACCAGGCACTGGCGGCCTGCTCCCCTTCACTCACCCATTTCCCGTCCGCTTCCTTCTGTGCACGCTCCGACTGTCAATGCAGGGCTCCTGCGGCGCATCTAGTGGCGGGGTCACCGCTGGACGACGTACCTGGAGCCAAGGAGGCCGCGCGTGCAGCCCTGCAGCCGGACACGCACCGCCGGCGGACGGGCGGGTTCCTGGCGGCGAGCGGGGCTCTGGCTGCAGCTGCCAGCGACGGCGAGCCGGCAGCAGGCGGGCAAGCAGGGACCACCTTGTGGGAGCTGGTGCGGGAGGCGGCGAGCATAGGGCCAGCGGTGGAGCTGGCGGCGGCGGGCAAGCGACAGCTGTCGCCGCCGCTGGAGCCGCGGGCTGTCATTGAACGAACATTACTGTTGGCGGCGGTGCGCCGTGTGTTTGACTTGCAGCGCAGGATGATCGGCTCGATGTTGCGTAGTACGACGTAGTGGACTTTTCATTGCGCTAACGTCGGAGCTCCTTGCATGCCATGGCTGGGCACAGCCCCCATAACCTCAGCCTGCTGCCCAGCCATGGCATGCAAGGAGCTCCGACGTTAGCGCAATGAAGAGGTGATGGGGGCTGTGACTGGCGGTGAGGCTCGAGACCCCACGGAACCTGCGGCCCTGGCGGACGGGCACCGGGCCCGTAGGCGACGCTGGCATATGCGTACGCGTGCTCGCTGACAGGTTAGTTCGCCAATCCTTCGTGCATTGTAGTTGGAAGCAAAGACACTGGTCTCGGCAACGTTGCAAGCCGCGACGACCGCGTACGATTCGGTAGCAACAATCCCGCCTTGGCTCTTGAGTGCATCCTACTCCACGGTGAGGTGCGCTTGTGTAAAGAGACTTCTTCAGAAGGGCCAGCATTGTCACACCTGGCAGCACCACGCCTGGCGGCTGAGCGCAACCTAATTCAACTTCTAGATAGAAGTTGAAAGAGGAATATTGGCCGCGTCAGCTTTGTTGCGCTGCTTGCGCGGTTGTCATGTAGCTAAGGTCATGCATGCGCCTGGCTTCAGTTACAACGAAGCTAGAGGCGGTGTATGCAAGGCACGTCGCTTTGCTGGGTATGTTACTGGGCAGTAACATGGCTCAGCTCCTGCCAGGTAGGGGACGAGGGGAGCAAGGTCCCCTGACCAATCCCGGAACTGATTGGCCGCGTACGTCGGTACGTGCCACGTCGTCCCAACGCATGGCAGCCATCGACTACTTGGGTGGTGGGTGACGGTGTGAGTGCAATGCATTGTAGATCGAGCACTTTGTCTGTGGCGCATGCATGCTGGGCATGAATGTTACCGGCCGGTGTGTGCTGGGAAGCTGAGCCCCCAGCCGCCGCTAGCTGGGATTGAGCACTTGGGCGGCGGTGGGAAGCTGGGCCCCAGCCACGGCTGGGATTGGGCACTTGGGCGGCGGTGGGAAGCTGGGCCCCAGCCACGGCTGGGATTGAGCACTTGGGCGGCGGTGGGAAGCTGGGCCCCAGCCCCGGCTGCTGGGATTGAGCACTTGGGCGGCGGTGGGAAGCTGGGCCCCCAGCCACAGCTGCTCGGATTGAGCACTTGGGCGGCGGTGGGAAGCTGGGCCCCAGCCACGGCTGGGATTGGGCACTTGGGCGG
>BDDC01000348.1:0-28912 GCA_001662425.1 Chlamydomonas sphaeroides
CTCGGAGGAGACGGTGGCGGCGCTGCAGAGCCAGCTCGTCGCCGCGCGGGCCCAGAGCGAGGCGGCTGTGTCGGCCGCTTCCGCCCGGGCCGCTGAGCTGGAGGAGCAGCTAGAGGCGGCACTCGAGCAGGAGGAGGCCTCGGACGCCATCATCTCCCAGCTTCGCGGTCAGCTTGCTGCGTCGAGGGGCCAGACTGAGGACGCCTTGTCCCGTGTCATCTCACTCGATGAGCAGCTGGCTAAGCAATCCGCCTGCTCTCAGATGGCCAGCGATGAGAGCGCCGCCCGCTTCGCGTCATCGCGTGCTATGCTGCAGGACGCGCTCGCCGCAGCCCGTGCCGATCGGGACGAGCAAGCGACGCGTATTGCTTTCCTGGAGGCGCAGCTGGCCGAGGCGCTGCAGGCGGCCGCCGCCGCGGAGCTTGCCGTGCTGCAGGAACGCTCCGCTGCATCAGAGCTGGGCCAGACCTACCGCCAGGAAGCCAAGGTGCACGCCGAGGCGGAGGCGATGCGGCAGGCGGAGGCGGCTGTGCTGCGTGAGCAGCTTGAGGCGCTGCGGGCGTCTGTGGCGGTGCAGGAATCGGCGCTGCGGGACCGCGAGGCGGAGCTGGAGGCACTGCGCGACGACCTGGATGCTGCCACTGCCGCCCTGCAGCGATCAGAGGTGAGCGGGATTGGGTGCAAGGCGTTGGCCAGGGCCCAGGCTTGGCGCACGTCGGGCCAAGCAACTGGATGGGTGCGCAGGAAACCCACGTTACAACCGGCCAGACGTACAACAACTCATGCAACCCCGCGCTCACCTGCAGGTTTCCGCGTTCCAGCTGCGGACGGCGCTGGAGGCAGCCGAGGCCGCAGCCGAGGCGGCGGCCGACGAGCAGCGGGCCAGTGTTGCGGCGGCCCAGGCCGACCAGGCGCGCCTTGACGAGCTCGCTGCGCAGCTGCGCGCCGCCGCCGCGGACCAGGCAGAGCTCGTGGCTGGGCTGCAGGCGGAGGTGGGCCAGCTGAGGGCAGCGCAGCAGGCTGCAGCCGAGGCAGTGGCTGCTGCCGAGCGCCAGACGGGCAGCTCGGAGACTGCGGCGGCTGGGCTGCGGGAGGAGCTGCGACGGCTGGAGGAAGCCGTCGTGGGGGCTGAGATGGAGGCGGAGGCCGCGCGCGAGCGCGCGGCGGACGCCAGGGCAGCGGCGGAGGCGGGCGAGGCCGCCCGTGAGGAGCTGCGGCAGCAGCTGACTGAGGCGCAGGCGGCACTGGCTCAGGCGTCCCGCCGCCGCAGCCGCAGCTCCCTCTCCGGTTCGGCGGCGTCAGATGCCGAGGAGGACGCGACTACGGAGGCCAGCGCCACCGCCACGGCCGTCGAGGCTGCGGGTGAGGCCGCTTCCCTGCGGCAGCTGGTGGAATCGCTGCGGTCGGCGCTGGAGGCTGCTGCGGTGGAGCGCGACGGGCTATCTCGGGAGACCGAGGCGCGGCTGCTGAAGGCCGCTCACGCGCTGGCCGCCAGTCGCGACGCCCTGGCCGAGGAGCAACTGGAGGCCGCAGGTGCGCCTCAGCATGACCATGCGCTCGACCCCAAGCACCTAGCTTTGCTGTCGTTTGTCCTGGCCTGGCCTGCCGTGCTGACGTGGGATGCCCTGTACTGGCCCCTGATCCGCCAGGCCTGGTAGCCGGCCTCAATGCCGCCCTGGTGGCTGCGGAGTCAGACCTGGCCCGCATCCGTTCGCGCGTCGGCCAGCTGCAGCAGCAGCTCGAGGCCAAGGCGCAGGACGCAGCGGCCGCCGAGGCGTCAGCGCTGCAGGCGATGGCCGAGCGCGACGCGACGGCGGTGGCACTGCGCGATGCCCTGGCGGAAGGCGACGAGGGGCGGGCCATGGTGGCCGAGCTGTCAGCGGAGCTGGCCAGGTGCGAAAGCCGCTCGCAGGGGCCCTCCTGGGCTGGAACATGAGAGCCCCGGGGCTGGCAGCAATGTTGGCTCCTACAGCATCGATTGACAGGCTTGCCTGACCCTGCCCCGTGTGCAGGTACCGCGACGAGGTGGAGGCGGTGCGGTGCGCGCTGGCGGCCAAGCAGGTGCTGCTGGAGCAGCGCGAGACGGCGCGCGAGGCCGAGGTGCTGGCGCTTCGGGTGCGCAGGGAAGGACACAGAGGCCGGCATGCAGCAGCAGGCTGGGCTCTTGCCGGCCCGAGGTTGCAAGGGCAGCGCTTGTCTCAGCTGCTGAGGCGGCCGAAACCGGCTTCGCCCTCGCTGGCGGCCAACTAGTCCCTCTGCCCGCCGTCTGTCCGGCTGCAGGCGCAGCTCCGGGCGGCAGCTGGGAGCCATGCCGCGGCGCTGCCGCCCTCGCCCGCAGCGCGGCCGCCAGTGCCGCGCTCGTCCGCTGCTCGCACCTCGGCCGGCGGTTGGTTCGGCGGCCCCGCTGCTGGCACACACCCGAGCCAGGTGCGGGATTCCACATGCTGGCGCGATTGTGCGTGCCGGCAACCCGGGCTGTCTGCAGTGGGCTACAAGTACGAGGTCATAGTGCGCTCATCCTTGGCGCCGTCCCATCCACCTCTGCAATCCCGCAGGCATACTTCGTGCAGCCCATTGGCGAGGACGAGGAGGTGGGCACCGCGCTGGAATTCCTTGGCGCCCATGACGCCGGTAGCGAGGACGTCAGCAACAGCCAGCAGTCGGCCGCGGCCGCAGAGCGATTCCTGGATGGATGCATCTGGGGCCTGGGTAGCCTGGCCGGTGCCGCTGGCGACAGGAAGGCCCGGGCCAGCGGCCCCGGTGCCGAGCCAGTCAGCCACCTGACGCGCGACGGCAGCGGCTGGAGCGTCGGCGGCGCGCCGGCGGCCGGTGGAGGTGACCGCACGCGGCGCAACAGCGTTGCGTCCTCGTGGGCAGCACCGCCGACTCCGGCGCTGCGGGCCGAGGGCGCCGAGCCCAGCGCCAGGTGGGGACCAGCGCCGCCGTCACCGTCGTCCGCCGCTGGCGCTGCGCGGTGGTGGGAGTCGCAGGCAAGGGTGTGGCTTCACGGCATGCACCCGGCACTATTCGCTGGCCGTCTCCGCGAGCACCTGGTCTGCTCCAAGCTGTCCTCCACCACGCTTCCTTGCAACATTGAACTAACATTACCTCGACCCCCTCCATCCCGCCATGTTGCCTCAGGCTGCCGCAGCCGTGGACCAAGTCGTCAATGGCGACGCCGCTGCCGTGGCTGGCGCCCATGGCAGCGGGCTGCAGCCACGACCCCATGGCGCAGCTGGCTCTGGGCGTGACGTGGCTGCACCTCATGCAGGCTGTGGCCAGCGGCGGGGCGGAGAACAACACGACAGCAGCGCCGCCGGCAGCGACGGGGCCCTCAGCCTGAGCGGTGGCGAGGAGGAGGACGCTTTTGGGGCTGCGGAAAATGTTGAGGGCGAGGAGGGGCCAGGCGCTGGGCCGTCGGGCGCGGCTGCTCGCGCGGCGCGCCGGCGGCCGGTGCTAGCTGCATCCGCGGCGCTGCACCTGCAGGCGCTGGGGCTGCTTGAGGTGTGGGCTAGGCAGTGGCACGGTTATCAGGGGCGCCAGGGCCAGGCGGCCCCGGGCCGCGACGGGGCAGGCGGAGGGGCAGTGGGCGTGGAGCAGGTGGCTGGGGCTGACACGGCTTAGAGGCTTGCGTGGCTCGTGTGGTGGTGCCGCGCGCGTCCTCTCTAGTCTGCTCGTGGGGCAAACTTGCTGGGCTGGTGGTTTAGGCAATGTGTGACCAGACGCGCATGCCCCCTAGGCAGACGATTGGCTGCATGGATCTGTCCTAAGGTTATCTGGGTGCTCTACAATTTTTCGCTGACTAGTATGTCCAACTGATTCATCCTGCGTGATTTCTAATATTTAGGTCAAGCCATAGCTCTGGGTCTAGTATTGATGCCCAGGGATAGTTATAGCCCAGCGCGGGCATGTGTCCACGATCTAGTGCTGGTTGCGGCCGGCTGGCACACGAGAGCGTGTGTGGGTGAACGGGTGCGAAGGCTGAAGGGCGGCGTTCGTCTTCCTGTGGCAAGACTGGCAATCAAAGGGCACTCTGTGCCGAGTACCGGTACTGATATGCAACGCAACGTTCAATGTGGAAGCGACTTTCCGGTGCCCGAATCTATCCTCCGCAACTGGGCATAGTTGCCCACAACTGCCCCCCCCCCCCGCCACCTGCTCCTCTGACCAGCAGACCATGCATCAGCTCGTCCCTGGGTGCAGCAGCGGCCGCCTCAGCCCGTCCTCGTCCTGCTCCTCTCCATCACCCTGCCCTAGCTCCGCATCTCCTCCATGCTCCCCTAACGCGCCCTTCCCAGCCCCAGCTCTGCCGCCGCTTCCACCCTCCGCCTGTCCCGCCGCCGCCCCCGCACCCTTCTCCGGCTCCGGCAGGCTCAGCGTGAGACCGATGGCGACTGCCGTCATGGCCGCCGCCAGCACCCACACCACGCCGGGCGAGGCGTGGATGGTGGCGTCGCTGCGGCTGACTGCCCGGAACAGCGCTGCGAATATGAGCGGCCCCACCCCGGAGGCCAGTGCGCTGATGGCCTGCAGCGAGAGGGCGAGCGGTTACCTGTGCAAAATTGTTGCAGCAGCGGTCAGAGGTCTATACAAGGCCTCGCACTCGCACTTGCGCACCCTCCCTCGCCGCACCCTCTCTCACCTGCAGCGCTCCGAACACGGCGCCCTGCTGCTCGGGGGCCACGCCCGCCGTCTGCAGCGCCACCAGCGCCGGCCAGCACACGGAGGCCAGCGAGCCGATGCCTACCGCCGCCAGGCCCGCCGCCTTGTTGCCCTCGGGCGCCGCCGCCAGCGCCAGGCACTCGGCGGCGTAGGCCACCAGCCCCGCCGCCAGCAGCCGCCGCTCACCCAGCACGCGCACCGCCAGCGCCAGCAGGCCCAGCTTCACCACCAGGCCGCCCGCCGCCAGCACCACCAGCACGTTGGCCTGGCGTGGGGAGATTGGGAGATTGGACCGGTCCGGGTTGTTTGGAGAGGAGACACCACGGCGTGGCAGGGGGCAGCAAGACCTGCTGCAGGCGCTGTGCCTCCTCGGCTGTCCTCCCAACGCCATGCCCGTGCTGCGCACCTGGTCCTTGGTGTTGTAGCCCAGCCGCAGCTGCAGGTACTGCATCAGCAGCTCGCCCGCACCCTCCCACGTCATGGACACAACCTGCAGCGGGGCAGAAGGTGGAGGCACGCACATGGCCGACACCCGAACACGGCACCCGGTTGGCAATGCAGACCCCATCCGGGGCAGGTTGGGTGCCACGGCAGGGCCAAATGGAAGCATCCTCGACCCAACGCACCACCCAGATAAGCGCGATGCGGCGGTAGAAGTCCGAGTGCCGGATGACGGACCAGCCCGTCGCCAAGCCCGACGAGGCGCGCGCCGCGCCGCCAGACTCCGCCGCCGCGCGCGGGCCCCGGCCAAGGCAGCCGTCGCCCAGCGCGTGCGCACCGTCCGCAGGGCCCACATCCGCCGCCGCGCCCGCCACGCCGCCGCCCGCCAGGTGCTGTTGTGCCGCCACCAGAGTCACCGCCTCCACCGCCGCCAGCGCCTCCACCGCATCCGCCGAGCTGCACGCCACTCCCGCCCCCAAGCCGCCCGGACCCGCGGGCGCAGCGGCGCCGCCGCCGTGCTCTGGGTCCCCGGGGCCCTTGGCCGCGGCCTTGGCGCCGCCGCCACCGGAACCAGAGGCTGCCGCGCGGGCCTCTGCCTCTACCTTGCGCCTGGCGAGCGGCCCCGGCGCACACTCGGGCACGAAGACAGCGACATAGAGCCAGGTGAGGGCAGTGATGCCGATACATCCCCACAGCGCACCCTGAGGGGCGAAGGGCAGTTGCGAGGAGATGTGGGTGGGCATGGCAGGTTACCCTGACTCGGCAGGACGCTGCGGGAGGGCGCGCAAGCGGCCGACCCATGGGTCGCCCGACCCCGCCGCCCGCACTGCGCACCACGGTGGACAGGTAGCCTCCGATGGCGGGGCCGATGAGCATGCCCACGGAGAAGCAGGAGGTCAGGTAGCCAACGGCCGTGGCCCTGAGGGGGCAGGGGGGCCGGCCCAGGAGCAGGGACGCAGCGGGGCGGCCGGTGAGGCAGGCAGTTCCTGGCGCCACGGCCAGGGTTTGGCCGGGGCAGGGCTGGGGCAGTAGCAGCCCCCGGGCGCCTGGGCCCGAGTACTTCCCTGGCACGGGTGCGGGCTCACCGTACGCGCCCGACACCGCCATCTGCCTCGCCGCCCGCCCCGGACCCCACGCCTCGTGGCCCCTGCGGCCGCACCTCCCCCGCACCCTGGGCTCCCGCCGTCCCCTGCCCGCTTCTCCCAGCCTCTCTCGCGCCCCCTCTCCTCCCAACCTCCCTATGCGCCCCTGCCGCGGCCCCACCGGTGCCGCTGCTCCAGCAGGTCGGCCACCGCCGTGAGGGCCATGGTGAAGGACGAGACCAGCCCGCCCGCCGCCGAGGCGGGGTAGTACCTGGGGGAGCGGCGGCAGCGCCAGCAGCAAGCAGCGGCGCGGCAGGGAGGGTGGGAGGGTGGGCGCAGGACATCAGGGGCACGGGTCCGCTGTGGCGGACAGCAGCGCGCTGCGCCAACCCTGGCTCCCGCCCGCCCCGCCCGGTACCCGCACCAGTAAATGGGCAGGTGGCCGTACAGGTGCAGCTGCAGTACGGCAAGGGGCAGGCCCATGAGCGCGATGCCGATCAGCATGAAGGGCTTGCGGCCGTAGGTGTCGCTGGCGTGGCCGATGAGGGGCGCGGCCAGAAAGGTGAGCAGGCTGGAGGAGATGAAGTGGCTGACGCTCATCCACGCCACGGCCGTGCTGTGAGCGTCTACACACTCGCGCGGCGAGGCGCCCGGCGGGTAGGCGGAGCAGTCGATGTCGTGGCCGGCGGCCAAGGAGGCGAATCCGTTGGTAATGAGCGTGGGCGTGATAGGGAAGAGCATGGCCAGGCCTGGTTGGGGGGATGGGGTGGCGCCGGGGGCTCGGGTTGGGCTGCGTCGAGCGGGGCGGTTGCCACGCCAGCGGCGTATGGGCGACGCGGGAGAGGCGGGGGAGTTGCCGCTGCTATGGTCGCCAGTTGGGTGGGTGCTCGCGACGTGGCAGGCGACCGACGCCAGGCATTCGCCCATCCGCCATCCTTGTTCACGGGTCGCCGTGTATGGAGCTGCTGCGCGCGGTCACGCTAGCGCACCAATGGAGTAGATGAGCAAGAACACCATCAGTCGCCACACGCCCGTCGTCCACAGCGCCTGGAAGAGGCCATCCTCGCACGCGGCGCGCAGTGACGCACTAAGCAGCCGTCCAGCCATAGCACAGTGTTGCGCTGTTCCAACCCGCGCTAAAGTGGGTGGTTAAGCGAGCGGTCGCGCACGGTGCTCGTAACAACTCAGCTGACGAGGACGGCCACTGCTCGTCGCGTGAGGCGTGTGGACGCGCGCATGAGGCGCGACGAGAAGCGCTTCAGCACGTGGCGAGTGCTTTAGTCAGGGGGAATTGCAGTAATAGGCTTGATTGACCGTAAGCACACGTGCGTCTGAGGGTGCACGACACCCCCCGGCTTCCCGGGTCTGCCCCCGCCTGCCCCCGCCCCTCCCACCCTTTCCTCCTGGGAACGTCCAATGTCGCCTGGCTTACATACTCGCACACTCATTTCCATAGCGACAATCCAATCGTCCGTGTACACCGCGCCAGCGATCAAGCTGTCGACAACTGCAACCTGTTGATCGCCCGTCGCAGGGGAATAATAATGACACACACGAAGGGGCCGTTGGCACCACCGAAAGCTCGCACGACAGACGAACAATAAGCCGGATCCTAATACAGGCCGCCACCATACGTAACACAGACAGCACATCAGCCGCTTCATCCAGGCAGCCAGCGCGTGGCCCTCACACAACGCCGTACTGCCCGATAGGCCCACCCAGCGCTCAAGCCATCACCTCACACACCGACGCATGTTGTTGAGTGCATCTAAAGCAAGACGGACCAATGCTGAAGTACAACACAACGGCAACAATGCCCAGGGGAGATGCCGACGAGCGCCGGCACGCAGCCATGGCCGCGACACTCAAACGAGGTTCGGCACGGCACCGTACGACACGTCACCGTACGACACGGTCGGAACGTACGGGCCGTCCCACATACGACTGGCCTTCACCGGCCCTCTCCACTCCACTCAGCTAAAGGATACATGTACACTGAGCTCGCAGGCGGTGGCCACGACACGCCGCCGCCACGACCCATATGCGGCAGCGGCCGCCGCGGGCTCAGTGCTCAACACCCACGGCGGGGCCGTGGACAACAGCGTTCGTCCTTGAGATCTGAACACACACATGGATTGGCTCAAGAGTGCCGTACACCCAACCAGCGCGCTAGCGGCGCAACGAGCCGTATGCCCTCGGGAACCATATGCCCTCGGGGAAACTACTCCCAGCCAGCGGGAGACGACCTATCTAGACAGCCCGAGGCTGCGCGCAGCAGCGCCCTGAAGACATGCAGGCAGGAATCACCCATACACCATCACACGCACGGGCGTCCCCCAGGCCTGCCAAGCCACCTGGCTCATTTAACACCTCACCACCTCAACCCCTGCCCACACAACAGCTCCTGCCTCAACCCTCTCCCCGCGGCGTCAGACCTCACCCGACAGAGCCGTCCGTGGCCCGGCCCAGCGCCTCACGCCACGGCGGCCGGCGAGGGCGTCGCCACCGGGCTGGCCGCCACCACGTTCCCCATGTACGACACAGGCCCCGCCGCCGCCTGCCGCGCCGCCTCCTGCTCCGCCTGCAGCGCCTGCGATCGCGCGGGTCGAACCGGGCGGGCTTCAGCTTGCCTGAGCGCTTGGGGCCCCCCGTCCGGCGTCCCGGGGCCCAGCGAACCCACAACAAACCTGGGCTGGGGCCTCACTCATGCCGCGGCCCAACCGGTTCTCGGCTTGGTCGTGGCCTCGACACCTACCCGCAGCACATCCACCATGTCGTACACCTTGCGGTCCGCGCCCTCTGCGCGCCGCGCCGCCAGGAAGCGCGCCGCCGCCACCGCGCCCGCCGCAAAGGCGCTGCGGTCCAGGCCGTAGTGCGTCAGCAGCAGGCACGGCGGCTCCTCGGCGGCGCCGTACGGGTGCGTCACGGACAGGCGGCAGGCGCGCGTGGCGCCGCGGCCCTGCAGCGCGTGCATGTTGGCGGTCCAGGAGGAGGCCCCTGCGGATGACTCGCGCTCCAGCGAGTTGCCGCCCACTCGCTGCGTCCGGGACGTGCGCATGCGGTCCACCTGGGGCTGTGGGCCGGAGAGGAGTGGGGAGAGGGGTCACCAGAGTTGCGCTGTGGAGGAGTTGACGTTGAGTGTCGGGTATCGCGAGCGAGCGAGGGGCAGGTGGACAACAGGGTGCCGTGTCGTGCTGTGCGGCCGGCGCCGCGGATGCAGTCGCAGGCCCGGAGGTGTGGACGGTGCTGGGACTGCGGACGGCTGCTGCGCAGTTGGTCGTTGGGATATGTTCGTGCGCTCCAGGGAAATGGTAGATGCCCCGTGCCCAATGCGGGTGTCCCCGCCACCATCCTCTGCCCCTGTCCTTGCCGATCTCCTCTGCCCCTGCCCCACTTCAAATGTCCCCAGGCCTGGCGCGGCCTGTTCCTGTCTCTGCCGCCCGCTTTTTGAGCCATGGCACAGCCCGTTCCCCAACAATAACACCCCTGCTCCGCTTCCCAACCTCGTCCGCGGCAACATGGCCACGAGGTGCAACATCTGCTCTCGCCAAGCGCGTCCGCTGCTACGCGCATGCCCGGATTGGAAACATTGCAGACCTGCTAGGTGGTCGAGCTTCCCAGAGCTGTCACGTGACCCCGATGCTTATGACTAAGGTGAGATGGCTGGACGTGCGGACATCTCATGCCCTCTTGTCGGCGCTGAAGACATGCAGCACCTCGTGTCACATTTCATAGTCGGGGGACATCCCTCGTGCCCCCCTCCCTCCCTTTACCCCGCCCCTCCTGAGCCGCACCTCGTCCACCGCGATGCCCATGAGCCGCAGCGTCTTTACAATCTCGGGCGCCGCCGCGGGGCTGAGCAGGTCCAGCGCGCCCGCGTCCTTGCCGCGGCCCAGCGGCTCATAGCAGTAGGCCTCGAACGAGGACGGCAGCGGCGCGCCCAGCGAGTGGAGTAGCGCATACAGGTTGGTGGCCTGGTCGGGGCGGCGGGGCGGGGGCGGGGGCGGGGGCGGGGGCGGAGCGGTGCGGTTAGCGAGCAGGCGCGTGTGGGTATGGCATCGCGCACGGGGTGCAGGTGGGGGTGACACCAATGACAAGGGCCGGTCATGGGCGGCGGAGAGGAGCACGAGAGCTTGTCCGGCAGCTTGGGTACGAGCCCTGGCCGCGGCACGCCGCCGCCTGGCCGCACCTGGTCACCTCCCGGAGAGGAGAGCACCGCGTACACGCCCGCCTTCTCCACCACCGCCCTGAGCTGCTGGCGGTCGCCGCCGGGCGTGCCCATCACAAACGACAGGCCGTTGGACGAGTACAGCTGCACATGGTCGGCCACGCAGTGGGCCAGCGTGTAGTCAATGACCTGCGGGGTTTGGGGGTGGGGATTGGGCGAGGTGGCGTACTGCTTTGCCGCGAGCTGACCAAAGCACACGCTCGTAATGCACGCCGCTGTGGGCGCGCTAGTTCCACATGCGCTGGGTGTTGGGGAAGGTGCGGGGGCGGAGGCGGGAGAAAGAACGGGCTGGGCTGCGGGCGAGGGCTGAGGGTGGATGCGCGCAGGTTGGCTGAGGGTTGGCGCTGTGCTGGGGATGTGGCTTGAAGCCGTTGACAATGTGAGTCGGCAGCGTGGCGTGCCGTCATCTAGCGAACATTACTCGGGCGCCGGCCGAGGGGCAACGGTTCCGGTGATAGGCGCAGAGGCGTGAGCAGGAGGCGGGCGGCGCGTGAGCAGGCGGGCGGCGCATGTGGGTCAGGTGTCTGCATTCTGTCGCGGGCATTTGCGATGTGGGTCGGAAGCGCAAACACCCGAGCATCCGCTGCGGCCGAGAAGGGTGATGTGCGGAGAGGTGTGTCAGCAGCTGTGCCCCTCGGGAAGGGGGCTCCGGGGTCTCACCACCATGTCGGGGTACTTTGCCTTGACCTGGTCCAGCGCCTCCTGGCGCTTCTCGTTACCGACCAACTGAATGGGCGTGCCGCGAACGCCGACACCCTTAACGGCGACGCCAGCGCTGCAGTGCGAGGGGCAGGGGAGTTGCATCAGGGTGAGCGGGTTGGGTATGTGGATGAAGCCGCGCACGGTGCTGGGGGCCCTAGGGAGGCTCTACCAGAAAGATTGTTAGCTTACTGAGCCAGGGCTCCCGGAGTTTGGCGTCTCACCTCACACCGGTAAGCGTGTGCGGGACGAGCGTCAGCCCCGACGAGACAACGGCCTCGGCGGCAGCGTGGCCCATCTGCGTGGGAGACATGCGGGAACGCCGGTGTTGGGCGAGGTGCCGACGTCGTGCACAAGCAGCTCGCGCCCCTAGCAGCGACGTTTCTCTGCAATGATACCTTGCCAGTAGCCGAGTTAACCATGAGCGGAGGCATCACGAACGCTCGCACAGCGACTGAAGGCCGGCGTGAGCAGCGCCGTGCAGCACGCGCAGGACAACCATGAAGTCGCTGAGAGGACAACATCGTGGAAACTGCTATGCGCGTGCAGGCAAGCTAGCCCAGATATCCGTTTTGCTATGCGATGTCTGAAAGGCTTAAGCACCGCCCAACAGCAGATCTTCAGGAACAGTGAAGTAGCTGCGTGTGCTGCTGTTGGTGTTGCGGTGCGCGCCTGCTATGGGAGGAGGAGGCAAAGGCGAGCTCACGCGGGAATTTTTGGGCTGGCCCATGCAGCCACACTCACACCTCGGTTCTCACAGCGAAGAGGTGCACAGACGCCGCTGCTGAACTACTTTTAGTGCATGTGCGTGGTTATCGCTTCATATCGTTGAGTCGCTGTCGAGATGCGCCCTCGTGTAATCTAGACTTTGCTGAGTTACAAGCCAGCACCATGGACCGCTTCGACCGCTTTAAGAAGCCTGGCTTTAGCCGCCAGGCGGCTGTCAAGGCGTTGAAAGAGAGTGTCCAGACAGGGCACAAGACTGGTCTGCCGCAGGCGCTCTTGACGCTGTTCACTCCTCGGCCACCCTTCCCACCACCGCCGGAGCTTAAGAAGCCTAAGATCAAGCTCCCGTACACGGGAATAGCGGCGTTGGTGAAGGAGTTCGCTGGCGAGGGGGACCCAGAGTACCAGCCGCCGAGCGAGAGCAAGCTGCCCGAGCCCCGCCTGGTTCGCAACCGGGAGCTGCCGGTGCAAGCCCGCCTGGAGACGGAAACCAAAGCTGAGAAGTAAGTAGCGATGGCAGGTCTCGGCTGCCACATGCCACCACGCCAGCCCTCCGCGCCTCTGCTTTGTAGGCGGATACGCATCACCAAATGGAAGCTGGAGGAGGTGGGGATCGCTCTGGGTATGGGTGCTGGGAGCCGCTGCCAGGCCCACAGGCACGGCAGTTCCTGCCGTGGGGTGGCCTGGAGCCGCTTGGCGCCGCTGCCCTACCCACTGCGACGCCACGCCATGCCATCAGTCACGCAGCGCACATTCTTTTACTTGTGCCGCGCCTTCATATTGCCCTGCGTCCTTGCCCTTGTCCAGGCGGAGCGGATAGCGCGGGAGGCCGCTAAGAACTATGACCCCAACAAGGACCCTAAGATCGAGGTGCGTGGCAGCGCCTGCCCAAGCTCATCAGCGCAACGGCCCGGCTCATGCCTGCACTTCGCTGCTATATCCCTGCCCAGCAGCCGCCGTGCCCTGCCCGCTTACCAGCCTTCGGCCGCTGATGGCGCCCTGCCTTGTCGCGCAGGGCGACCCCTACAAGACCATCGTCGTTGCGCGCCTCAGCTATGACGTCACGGATAAGAAGCTGCGGCGCGAGTTCGAGGAGTACGGGCCCATCAAGCGCATCCGCCTCGTCACGGACAAGAACGGTGGGGCGCACCACCGGCTTCCGCCCCTGCAACCCCCCGTCCCTCGGCGGCCAGGGCTGGAGCCACCGCCCTTGCAGCCCTAGCTGCGGCACCGGAGCGCGCCATGCGGCCGCTCATCCTTTCATCACTTGGTGTTCACCGGCCACACGCCTCCCTGTGCGTATAGGCAAGTCGCGCGGCTACGCGTTTGTGGAGTATGAGCACAAGAGCGACATGAAGGAGGCGTACAAGGCGGCAGACGGCAAGAAGATCGAGGGCCGCCGCGTGCTGGTGGACGTGGAGCGGGGCCGCACCGTGGAGAACTGGTGGGACCGGGCAGGACAGGGCCCAGCGCTGTATTGGGTCTGCTGTTGAATGAAGGCGAGGCAGGCAGCAAGCAATCGTTGAGTTGACCTGCCGCTCTGGGTCCCCGCTGTCCGCCCGACTGCAGGAAGCCTCGGCGGCTGGGCGGCGGCCTGGGCGCTCCCGGCCGCGAGGCCAAGGCCCCCAAGCGCCGGAAGCCGGGCGCTGCGGCGATGGCGGTGCCGGTCGGCGGCATGACGCCCGGCATGGACGACAGGTGGGACCGGTTGCAGGCACCTGGTTTGTCTTTACGCAGGTACCCCACGTCCGACGTCGACGGTCCCCGCATGCCACCTGCCCATCGCGTCCCGGGCCCGACCGGCCAACCGGAGGGTTGCCCACGCGAGCCTTGCTCGCTTCAGTCAGCCCTTTCGCCGGAAGCTCCAGTTTGAGGCCCGCGGCTGCCCTACCTGACGCGCCGCGGCCCTGCCTGATCCGGCCCCGCGTACAGGTCGCGGCCAAGCGGTTACGACTCGCGCGGCGGCGGCGGCTACGACTCCCGGCACTCGGAGCCGCGCCGCGACTACGCCGACACGCGCGGCAGCTACCGGGAACCGCCGCGGGACTACCGCGAACGGAGTGACCCGCGGGGAAGCGACCGGGACAGGGACTACCGCAAGCGCGACCGTGAGCCGTCGCCGCGGTGAGGCATGGCGCACGCAGACGAAGCAGCTCGACGTCGCGGGGTCGGTCGAGCGCATTGGACTGCCGCCTGCCAGCAGCACCTCGCTGGGCTGCGGCGCTGGGGCTTCCGGCCGGCGGCTGCCCCGCCTCTGCGCAACCCCTGTCAGGGTGTTGCTTAGCTATGTAGGGTGTTGCTTAGCTATGTGCGCATGCGATACGTGCACTACCAATGCGTGCACGTTGCACGCGGGCCTTGCTGCCTGCGCTGCCTCCCTGTCGTCCGCCTCGTCCTGTCCTGACCTGACCTGCTGCCCCGTCCTGACTTGCAGCCGCGACGACCGCGACCGCGATCGCGACCGTGACCGCGACCGCGGCTACGACGACAAGCGCTCGCGCCGCGACTACGAGGACGGCGAGCTGCGCGACGACCGGGGGAGAGACCGCCGCCGCGAGAGGGACATGGTCTGAGCGCCGGGCTGCAGGGGCCGGCGGCGACGGCGAGGAGCGGCTAGCGACCACGGGGCCTGGGGCGGGCACGGTCGGGGGTGGGGGTGAGACCGAGTGCCGGCCTCACACACAGCAACGCACCGGAGCTTCAGGACGGCCATGCATCGGAGCTCCAGGGAGAGGAGCGGGGAGGCGACAGCGACTGCAAACGTGGCAGCGAGGCCGTCGGCGTCCATTGCGCGCCCCATGGCGGCGAGAGCGCGAAGCGCCGGGTCAGCGCAGGCGTGTCAGGGCACGGGGCTGGGCACGCAGGGGCGGGGGCGCCTTCGCAGCCCCGTTTGGGGTGGAGCCGGCTCATGTTGCCTGGGCCGCCGCCTCGGATGCCGCCGCCATGCATGCCTCGCCCGCTGGCGCCGAGCCGCCCCGGCTGGCTGCAGATGCCTCAAGGGGCGGCGGGCTGGTGGCCTCTTGCCGGGTAGGTGCGGCTGCGGCCCCCGCCCAGGTGAGCCGCAGCGGGGTGGCGCGCCGCCGCCGTGTAGACTCTGCGGTTCCGGCCAGGGTTGTAGAGGTAGGCGGATGGGGCCAAGGCGTGTGGTTAAAGCTCCTGGGAGGGGCATGTGCATGGGCAAGATGTGCGGGAAGCCGGCTCAGGGCGCTGGTGAGGCCCTCGCGGACATGATGCGGTTCCGGACGTGGCCCGATTGGCAAGGCCCGAGTTGGTAAGGCCCGAGTGGTAAGGCGCCCGAGTTGGTAGGTGCTCGGCTCGGGTACGCATGCGTTTTGGTTATGGCCAGGCCGGGTGGGGGCACGGGCCGTGCAGGCTAGCGTGGCAGGGGCGCCGGGCGTGGGCGGGTAAGTGCGGCGCCGCTCTGACTGGTAAGCTGTAAGACAGGTGCGTGGAGCTTCGGATTGCTGACGGCGCCGCTCCCTCGCGCAGCGCGCCCTCACGCCACGCCAAGCGCACGCGCCGCCACCCCGGGTAGGGAGGGCCCTGCGGGGCCTGGGTAAGGCTAGCCAGGTTCGCGCGAAGGTCGGAGGGCGCTGGCGCCCAACGCGGTGAGGCAGCCGCATGCGGTACCAAGGGTTGCAGGCCACAGAGCGCTGGGTTGGGGGCTACAGGCGCGGCATACCGTCATCCGTGTGATGCAAGCGGCAGCTCATGGCTTCCCTCCCATGCACAATGGGCCGTAGCGTAGCTAGGGAGGCACGGTCGGCCGCATTGGTCGCCTTCAGGCGGTGCACGAGCGGCGCGTGCATGCGTGGCTCATGTAAGGCCAAGCGGCGGCTCCGTTCCTGATACTCAACATGCTAGCGATTGTGCCAGGCGCATGGCAACGCGCGCAGCCCTCTGACGCAGCCGTCTTCGGAGGGGCCCTTGGTGTGGGGGGCGGGGCTGTCTGGTGGTTGGGGGTGCGAAGGCGCAGCACGCACGCAAGTTGCTGACGAGCAACAACAATGCATCATCCTGAGGTTGTTAACACACCACTTGACGTCGTAAAAGCTTGCCACTGCGTATTGCCTTGTTGATAAGCTTCGCAGTCATCACACGCATCGACATTGCAGTACCCGCGCAGCGCCGAGGCGGGCACATACTGCTGGTCCTGGTCGTTACTTGTCATACGTTGTCATGGGCCTGCATATTGCACAAGGTGTACGGCCGCGCGCAACGGCGACCTCTGCATATGCTATGCGGCCACTCCGCGCCGCTCACTCTGCGAGCCATGCGGAGCGGGCTTGCTGCGGAGCGCACGCCCCGTGTGCTCGAGATGCCGCTCGCCGCTGCCGGGCAGCCTGCCCGTCAACCAAGCCCTGCTGGAGGCTCCGACCGAGGAGGGGGGCCCCGCCAAGCGGCAGCGTTATGAAGGGTCATGAGCAGAGGGGCGCGCGCTGCGCGGCGGCGGCGGGGGCGACTCGGATCTGCCGCCTCCCGGCACGCTCATCCCCGTGGATCAGCTGCAGCTGCCGTCCGAGGTGCTGGGAGGGGCGCAGTTGCTGGGGAGATGTTGTGGTGGGAAGGTGCAAGGGCGAGGAGGTGAGACGGGGAGCGGCAGGCCTGGAACGGTGCTTTAATTGTCGGCGCCACGCCACCAACACCGCCGACATCAACCCCAAATCGCATTCAAGCTACTGCCGCTGTCCAGCATCCAGTCAGCCTCCGCCACACTATAGCAACAAGCGCTCTCCTTAGCCCGGCTGTCTGCTCGCTGTCTGCTCGCTGCTGCGCTGTTGTGCGGCTGCTGGGCGTGGGCATGAAGAGCGGGGCAGTGGTGATGCCTTGACACCCGGCCAACCTGGCGCAGCACGCGAAGCGGCAGAAGGGTAAGGGACACAAGGGTTGATGGCGGAGTCGTCTTCCGATGTGAGCTGCTTTGCCTAACCTAGCCAATCCTTGTCCGGTCACGACTGCCCCGCCCTCCCCAGGCGGCAGGCTGGTTCCCGGGGCCGTGCTGCTGCTGGTCAGCGACCTGCTCCGCGCCCTAGCTTCCCAGTCCTGCCACTGCTGGTACCCTCCGATAACTTCCACGCTGGTTCTCAAGTATTAAGTACCTGCTGGCGCGGAGTACAGAGTGTGTGCGCGTTGCAAACGGTCAGGGCTCACCGGGAGGTTTCCCCGAGGCTCCTGAGTCTCTGAGCTTGAATACAGCGTAGTTCACGCATAACAGTACAGAGTGCTGTACGTGAGCAAGAAGGAGCCGGCTGCCTCCCGGTCTGAAGCGGCGTATCGCAGGGGCCCCAGGGGCCGATGGGCTAGGTAAGCCGCCCGGGGGTCGGCTGCGGCTGCTGGTCCCTACAGCGCTGGAACGTGACCTACGACTCTTACGATCGTGATAGCTATGCATCGCTGTTACGTTTGCGCGCACACGTTCCAGACAAGCCGACACGGTTACTGGCTCGTTTTTACGACCCCACCTCCTCTACAGCAGGCGCGATTGCTATAGCAAGCTAGGTGACGCAACACGCTGCTCTTTGACGCGCTTGGCCACTTGTATGACGAGTACATATGACTTGCCTTCGAGGAGTCCCCACACGTCCCGAATAGTTTTTCTATGACGCTGAAACGACTCCCTTTACTCCTGTGCAACTCAACGGCTGGTCGGTGTGTGGACCGTGAAGCGGCCATGCACACTTTCGCGAGGCCGGGCGCGTGCTAGCGAGTTGAGAGATGTCATCGGAGATCACAGAAGAGGGCGCGGTCGAACTCAAGGGAGTCTCGCTCCGCTTCCTCTCTGACTTTGCATCCAAGGTACGCGGCAACTGTACCCTGCGCCGCGTGTCCCAACGAAGTACGCAGAGCCAGTAGCGGAGGCTCGCTCTCGCACGCCTGTCGCCGTTGGCCCCTTGGTCAGTGTCACCCATATTGCCTGTCTCCCGGCCTACCCTCCCGCACACGCGCCAGGTCCCACCCGAGTACACCACAGCGCAGATCGTATCAAAGTACATCGGGCCCAAATGCCGAGGGGAACCCTTCGTCAACCTCGTGTCGCTCAAGTGAGCTAGCGCGGCAGCGCACAACCCTTGCCTGTCTAGGCTGCAGCCAACGCTCCCCCCGCACACCGCACGCCTGCGTCGCTGCGGTCGGTGGCCCAACTCCACGTGCTGAAGCGCCCCCAAACTCCGCTGCCGCCCGATCGCGCCACGCGTATGACCGCAGGTATGTGGGCTCCGCGCAGCACTACATCATCCACGCCTGGAGCGCCTGCTTCCTCAGCGACCTGGTGGTGCCGCTGCTGCAGCACTTCATAGGTGCGGGCGCCAGGGCACCTCACGGCTTGGCGTGGCGCTCCTAAGCTCGCGCGCAGCTGCTAGGGGCCGGGGACTCCAGGCCCGAGCTGCGGCGGCCCGGGGTACTCACGGGCCCCACCACGGGCCTGCTGGCCGTAACCTTACGACCAAGCTCAGGCCGCCGTGCACCATCCTGCGCGCCAGCGGCCGTCACGCACCCTCCATCCCACCCGGTACCACCACACCTACCGACACCGTCGCCACTCCCCCTTCTCCCTGTCGCGCCGCCACCTTCCCTCCCCCAGGCGACCCGAACACCGACCCCGCGGTCCGCGCCAACATTCTGGCCTCCACATTCGTGTGGATCGATGCGTTCTCGCTCCCGCAGCCAGCGCCCGCGGCTCCGGTCCCCGCCCCCGCCCCCACCCCGGCGCCCGCCGCCGAGGCCGCGGCCGCCGCAACAGCGCCCGAGCAGCAGCCGGCCCGGCCCTACCCGCCGCTGTCGGCGCGGCTGTCTGCCGTGGAAAATGCCCTGCGCCAAGCCAAGTCCTGCCTGCTCATGCTGGACAGCGGCGGCGCGGTGCTGCGGCGGACGTGGTGCCTGTATGAGGTGGCGCGGCAGCTGGCGGTGCAGGTGGGCAAAAAGTGTGTTTGGTGGTGGGCGATTCTCGAGGTGGCGGCGGTGACAGCGGGGCTCCGGCGCTCGGGACGCTGGGAGCGTGGGGACTGCCTTGCCGGCATCCGGTCCCGGCCCCAGCATCGTGCCCTCCCGCCCGCCCCCTCGGCTCGCAACCCAACCGCAGGGCAGCGAGCGGCTGTCGGTGCCCATCTTCGAGTTCGCGCTGGACATTGTGTACGACGCGTTGCAGGTAGCGTACGGCAGCTTGTACGACATGAAAAGCTGCACGGCAGTTCGCACCTGCGCAGGGCCGCAGGCCAGCTGGGGCCCTTGACACCCACGGTGAAAGCCCTCCTACACAGCCCTCCTGACCAGTTGCCACGCCCGATCCGCGCCACTGCGGCCGCCCTCCCTTCCCCACAGTCCATCAACCTATCCTCCACGCTCGCTTTCGACCCTTCGGACAAGCACGCGCTGCTGGCCGCGCTGTCGAAGCAGTACGCCGCCGCGGCGGCCGCCGAGGAATCGGCCAGCGCCGCGGCCGCGGGTGGGGCTGGGGGCGGCACCACGCCTCGCCGCTCGCCGCGCATGGCCGGGTCGCTGGGCACCGCCACGCGCGCCATCATCTCCGGGGTGCAGGTGGGCGGGTTTATACGGTGGTGCATACGGCAACGTGTACGGCACGGTGTACGGCAGTCGCAGGGAGGAACCCCGGACTGCGGTACACAGTGTAGGGCCTGCAGTGCGCACGACAGCGGCCTGGCGTCGGCAGCTCCTCGGGCATCTGCGGCCGTGTGACCCCTTTCCATGCTACCCGGTGTGCTGCCAGGACGCGCTGGTGGGCGAGGCGCAGCAGCTCATCCGCGGCGGCGTGCGCAGCGGGCCCCGCTACCTGGCCTGCCTGCGCAAGGCGGCGGAGGCGCTGCGCCTGGGCAGGGCGCCGCTGGCGGGCGAGCTGGCGACGGCGGCGCTCAAGGTGCGGGTCAGCCGTGGCGAGCCTCGGCACGGCAGGGGCCGGAGCGGCACACCGCGGCCGCGAGCCGTGCAGGGCCCGGCATGGCATGCCAGCTACCTTGCAAGCCTCCTCCTGGGCTATGCGCCTTGCCATTCCCCGGCCCTTTCGGTCTGCAGGAGCATCGCCGCGCGCTGGGCGACCGCGACGCCGCCACGCTGTCGTCGCTGGCCAACCTGGCGCTGCTGCGCAAGGGGCAGCCGGAGCGGGCGGAGGAGGCGGAGGCGCTGCTGCGGCAGGCAGGGCCGGGGCCGGGGCCGGGGCCGGGGCCGGGGCCGGGGCCGGGGCCGGGGCCGGGCTGGGGGCCACTGCGGCGCGCTGCGGGAGAAGGCGGCTGCAGGCCCCCTGGCAGCTGCCAAGCACCCTTGCTCGCCTGCTTCACGGCCTCCCTTCCCGGTGCGACGCGCTTCCCCTGCGGCAGGTGCTGGAGGGCCGGCGCTCGGTGCTGGGCGCCAAGCACCCCGACACCGCCGCCTCGTGCGACCAGCTGGCGTGGCTGCTGCAGGAGCGCGGGCGGCTGGAGGAGGCGGCGGCCCTGTACCGCGAGGCGCTGGACATCTCCTCCTCTGTGCTGGGCGAGGACCACCCCGACACCGCCTCCTCCTGCAACAACCTGGCGGGCGTGCTGCAGTCGCTGGGGCGCCTGGACGAGGCGGAGCCGCTGCTGCAGAGGTGCGCTGGGTGTGGAGCAGAAGGGTGGGACGGATTTGATACACCATGGTGGCCTTGTTCCCTGTTGCCCGTGATGGCAGCATTGTCCCACATCGTCCCGTGCATCGTAGTGCCGCCGCGCCCGACCCCGCCGCAGCACCTCTCCTGACGCCGCCCCCCGACACCGCCGCAGGGCGCTGGCCGTGACGGTCCGCACGCTGGGCGAGCGGCACCCGCACACCGCCACCGCGCACAACAACCTGGGCGTGCTGTGCCGCAGCAAGGGCGACCTGGGGGCGGCCAGGCAGCACTTTGGGGCGGCGCGCGACATCACCGCCGCCGTGCTGGGGCCCGACCACCCGGACACCGCCACCGCCTGCGCCAACCTGGCGCAGGCGCTGCAGGTGGGCGCTTGGGGATTGCAAGAGGGGCCCCTGGAGGAAGCTTGCGTGCACGCAGGGCGTCCGGCCGCGGGCTCCCTCAGGCCGTGTCTGCTCGCAGCAGACTCCCTGCGGTTCCGAGGCTGCGTGCCTGCGTTGCCCTGCCGCCCTTGTGGCGCCAGGCGGAGGGTAAGCTGGACGAGGCGGAGGCGCTGCTGCGGCAGTCGCTCGAGCAGACCGAGTCGTTCCTGGGGGCCAGCCACCCGGCCACCAAGGCCACGTTGGCGGCGCTGGCGGGCGTGGTGCAGGTGCGGGGGCACGGCGCCTTGAGGACAGGCCGTGGGCCGTGGGGCCATGGGGCCGTGGCTGCTTGCCTGCTGGCGCGGCACGCAGCGTTGGCGCGGGCTCAGGGCCGGCGGACCGGGCGGCAGCTGGGCTTGGGGCCCTCTTTGGGGCCCTCCTTGGCGGACCTGTCGCATAGCCTTGGCTGGGCCAGCCCGTGTTGCGTGGCGCGGTGGGCCGCGAGGTAGCAGATGCGGAGTGGCACGTGTTGCTGTTTGCTGACTGCTGCCCCGGGCCCGGCTTGCCCGCCTCTGCAGGACCTGGGCCGGCACGAGGAGGCGGCGCAGCTGCGCGACGGCGCGGGGCTGCCGGCACGAACAGCCTCTGATGCAAAGCCGCCGGTTGAGCCCCCGGCGGTCGAAGGCACGGCTCTGGCTGCCGCTGACAGCACGTCGGGGGCAGCGGAAGCAGCGCCCCGCGAAAGCTCAGCAGCAGCGGACGCAAGCGCAGCAGCGGGCGCTCCCGCCGGCGCGGAGCTCGCAGCCGCTGCCCCGCCGGCTGAGGCCGCCGCCGCCGCGCCAGGGGCAGCGCCCTCCCGGACCCGGGAGGAGGAAGCGGCAATACGCATCCAAGCGCACCACAGGGGGCTCCGGGACCGCCGCCGCGTGGCGCAGCTCCGGCAGCAGCGGCAGCAGGCTGCGGGCGGCTCAGCTGGGGCGGAGCCGGAGGCCGTTGCGGCTTCGGAGGCGCCGGCCAAGCCCAAGCTAACGCCGGAGCAGGCTGCGGTACGGATCCAGGCCTACCAGCGCGGCTTCAAAGCCCGGCGGCGGGTGGCGGCCATGCGGCGGCAGCGGCAGCATCAGGCACCGGCGGCAGCGGAAGGTGCGGGCCCCGAGCGCCCGCAGCAGGGCGAGGCGCCGACGCTCACCGAGGAGGCGGCCGCGCTCCGCATCCAGGCCGCGCGGCGAGGCTACAAGGCGCGCAAGCGGGTGGCGGCCATGCGGCAGCAGCAGGCGCCCGCGGGGCCAGCGGCCGGAGGCGAACCAGCAGGCAGCGCCGAGGTGGCAGAGCAGCCTCCGGCGCTGTTCACGTTTGGCTCCAGCCACGGCCCTGCGCCGCCCTCCCCCTCCGCCGCAGCCCCGGCCGCCGACGGCGCGCCGAACCCCTTCAGCCCAGGCGCCGCTCTGCCCGCAGAATCCGCGCCGCCTGCGCCGCCCTTCCCGCAGCCGCCGGCCGGCCCGCCCGGCGCCGGCGGCTCTCGGCCCGGCTCCTCCCGGCTGAGCCCCAGCCGCAGCCGTCCGGTCTCTGCGCTAGCTGCTGCGGCCGACGGACGCCCCTTGTCGGGCAAACGAACGGTGGAGGAGATGGCACTCGGCCTCCCACCTGCCGCCTCCTCGCGTCCCTCCTCGCCGCACCGAGCCTTGCGGCCGGCCAGCTCCCGCGGCCGCCTGACCGTGGTGCGCCGCGGCTCGACCTCACCCTCGCCGTCGGCCCGCGCCAGCGCGCCCGGGCAGACGGCGGGCAGCGCAGTCAGCCCGCGGCCGGAGTCCAGGGCGGCGGCTGGGGAAGGGGACGGGCAGACTTGGGCGGACTTGGAAGCCGCGGCGGCTAAGATTGATGCGTACCAGCAAGGGCTGCGGGTGGACGAGGAGGTGGCGGCGGCGCGGCGGCGGGCCGCCGCGGATGCGGCGGCCGACTCGGGTTCCACAACGGCGGCAGCGCCAAAGCGGCCGGCGCCTGCGTCGGAGCAGGTTGTGGCGGTGGCGGCCGGCCTGGCGACGGCGGCCGCGGGGTTGTCCGCGCTGCCGCTGCCGCTGGCGGCGGCGGCGATCGGATCTGAGCCGACGATGGCCCTGTGGGCGCCTTTCTACACGCCGCCGCCGCCGCCGCGGCCTCGCTCTGGCGCCGCCAAGCGGCCACACTCGCGAAACGCCGCCATCGTGTACATTCGCCACCTCTTGCAGCGCGGCGAGACGCCGGCAGACCACCCGTCGCCGTCGACGCCGCCGCCGCTGTCGACCGCAGACGGCGCTGACGGCGCGAACCTGGGACCCTGGCCCTGGCCGGCCTCGACCGCCGACAGCGGCGAAGTCCGTCCTGATACGCCCACGTCAGATCGTACGTTGATACGGCCCAACAGTGGTAACGCCATGTCGTACTGGGTTTCAACGCCGTACGTGTCGCTGCACGACTACTTTCGGGCGCCCGAGGCCGCGCTCCGGGCCATTTCAGCGGATCGGCCGACAGTCACGGCTGCCAGCAGCGACGGCGCTGGCACAGTGCCCGTCGGCGGGGCGAGCGACAGCAGCGGCATCGCCGCCGCCGCCACCGCGGCGCCGGGACCTGCCGCCGGCACCGGCACCACCGAGCCTGCGTCGGGGCCAGAGCCGGGGCCAACGCTCCTCACCATTACGCCAACGTCGCTTCCGGAGGGCCCGCCGGGCGAACAGCCCACTCCTGAGTGGCTGGCCCTGGGCTCGCCACTGCCCTCGCCGCCCGGCAGCGCCCTCCACTCCACCAGGTGCGGCCGGGGCTTCCTCCGCCTGCCGAGCCGGGGACTCGGGCGGTGTGGCTCGGGCGATGCCACCCCGGTCCCTCCAAAGCCCACCTGTCCAGCATGGGCCCCCTCTGCTGTACGGTACCCGTCCTAGCCCGGCCTGACTCTGCCCCAACCCTGGAACCCCGCCTCCCCAGGGCGGATGGTTCGGGCCGCGGCGGGCGGCTGCGCGCCAGTGTACCCGACCCCGCCTCCCTGCTGCGCCTGAAGCTCGCCTACCTCCGACTGGCGGTGGAGCAGGCGCTGCCCACCGCCGCCGCCGCGCAGACCCCGCAGCTGCTGCCGCCCCCGCCGCGTCGGTTGGAGGGCATCGCGCCGCCGCTGCGTCGCAGCAGCGGCTCGACGGCCGGCAGCGGCAGCGGCAGGGCTAGCGGCAGCAGCGCGGCCGATCCGCCTGCGGCTGCTGCGACCGCGGCGTTGGAGCTGCAGCGGCCGACCAACAAGCACGGCATGCCGAGGCCGTCGCTGCCGGCTGCGGCCGAGGCGGGCGGGGAGCCGGCGGCGGTCCCGGCCTCGGGCCAGGGCGCGCCCAAGCGGAGGGGCCGCGGCAAGGACGTTGAGGTGGGCACATGGGTATGGGGCTGGCAGTAGGTGGGCAAGAGTCCGGTAGTGGTCCGGCAGGAGTCCGGCAGCCGCTACACCGCAATCACGCCAACTCCCTCGCCGTCTGCCCCTGCTCGCAACGCCTCACAAACGCAGACGCTGATGTCGGAGCTGACTGACCTGCGGCTGATGCTGCTCACCACCAGCTCCGCGCTGGACAAGGCGCACCGGAGCCTCAGCGCCGGACGGGGAGGGCGGCAGGTGGGGGCGCGTGGGTCTGCGAGCGGGGCGACGAGCGACGGGAAGCGCAGAGGGGCCACTTGGTCGCAGCCGCCGCTGCAGGCCAGGACCGGCAGAGCTTGGAGCGCGGTGTGCTGCCTCCATGGCCGGCCAGCGGCGTCAAGCGGCACCTCCTGCAGCGCCAGGGGTTCGTGTGCGCTTGCATCCGCACGGCCACGCACCCTCCACCCTGGTAACCGGTGCGCCCCCCCTTGCCCCTTTGCGCCCGCCAGCCCATGGGCGCCGAGCTGGCGGAGCTGCAGCAGCGGCTGCTGGCGGCGGCGCCGGGCGGCCGCGGCGGGCCCCTTGACGGCGTCCTCCTGGTGAGCAGGGCTGCCGGGTCGCTGGTACCAACATGATGAACGTACATGCAGTCGATGGTACTGCATAGCAGCGGCCCCCTGGACGCCGTGCTCCTGCTGAGCAAGTGGCACCGCAAGAGGCCACCCCGACTGCAGCAGGCAGCCCCGTCGCAGCCTCGCTTGGGGCTTGTCGCTGCGTGCATCCGTCTCGCGGGCCCTGCCCCAGCCCACACCTCGTGCTCCGCTTCATTACCCCGTACGTACCTGCCCGCGCAGGCCTCCCCGCGGTCCAGCTTTGGCCGCACTCCGCGAGCCGCGCCTGGCGCCGCGCTGCAGCCCACCAGCCTCGCACCGGGGCCCTACTCCTCCAGCGCAGGAGCCTCGCGGCCGGCCTCGGCCAAGCCGCCGCCGCCGCCGCCGGCCCTGCCGGCCCAGGCGCCAGCGCAGCAACCGCAAGCGCAGCAGCTGCCTTCGGCTGAACCCGCCACCGGCACCCGAAAGCCGCCCAGCCGCTCCGGCTCAGGCTCGGGGCCCAGCCAACTTGCTGCACCCGCAACAGCGACCTCGGTGTCAGTATCAACGCCGGCAGCGCCGGCCCCCTCGGCCTCGGCGGCGCCGCCGCTGCCAAGGGTTTCATCGGGATCTGGCCGCGCGCAGCTGCCGCCGGCCGGGCCGTCGGTGGGTCAGGCGTCTGGCGGCGGCGGCGGCGGCGGTAGCGCCCGCGGCGGGCCGCCGTCGCGCAGCGGCTCGCGCTCTAGCGTGGCGCCGGAGGCGCGGCCACCGCCGTCAGGCCGCAGCACCGTTGTCGGCGTCGCCAGCGGGTCGGGCGCTGCCCCTGTGCCCCCGCACCGCCCAGTCAGTCGGTCGGTGTCGGGTGTGGGTGGGTCGGGTCGCATCCCGCCAGCGGCCCTGACGCCGCTCCTCGTCAAGTCACCCTCGAGCTTGGCGTCTGCGGCTGCGTCTGCGGCTGCAGCTGAGGGCGCGGGCGGGGCGTCGCCACCCCTGGGCCGCTCGCCGTCGGGCGCGGGGCGGGAAGGCAGGGTGTCGGGATCGGGCGGCGGCGGGCCGGCGACGGCGGCGGGCGGCGGCGCGCGGGGGCTACGGGCGCTGCTGGCCTCGAGCTCGAACGCGGGCGCGGCGGCGAGCGAGGACAGCGCGCGGGCGGGCTCGCACCCTGCAGGGTAGGGCCGCTGGCTCAGGTTAAGCATTCACGCACCGGTGATTGACGGGGCGGCTGGAGGCGTAGGCCGTGGCTGTGGGCTGCGATGCGCCCAGACAAGTAAGCACGTGGTTCAGCACAGCGCTATGCGCGTGTGCGCTCATGGCTGCATGGTGCGTAGCAGAAGTGCCGTATGGGTATTGATGCAGTGCTGCAGCGCAGCAGTGTACGCGTGAAGAATGTTGCAGCTCGATCACCACTGCTCGGTGCCGGTGCTCGCCCTTGAGCACAGACCAGACGCGCTGCACTTGGGACTTGGAAAATGCAGGGTTACACCTGCTGGGCGAATGCATGTAAGATGTGCAGCCAGGACGTGAGCCGGTCCCCGCGAGCCCTGCCCTGACTTAAAAAGGCATGACTGAAGTGCGGCGTCACAACCCTGGCCCTGGCTTCGGCCTTGACCCGGGAGGCCTCTACGCATCTTATGCCAGACTTGTGAACAGGAGACAAGATATCCATACGAGCACGTGTGTATGAATGTGTTCAAATGTAACGGAGAACAGAACCCCACGCGCGGCACAGCACGCTCCGGGTAGAGTGGCGCGTCGGCCGTGCACAGAGGGAATGCGATTTAATGCGCCAGTGCGGAAGTGAAGCCCAGCGCCACCCGGAACGCCAGAAGGAACCCGGTTCCCGGCCCAGCCCGCCGCGTACCATGACGTGAGTTACCTGCTGACGAGAATGGCAGCGAGTGTCGAAGCGCTAAACAGCAGCGGTCAGGCGCAGCCCCCGCTGACCGCGCGCTAGAAATAACCTCATGTTAACAACGCAACTCGGCCCCGGCACAGCACGCTCTCAATGCAACGCGTAGACGTGCCTTCGAAACAGGCAGGAGCCACCAGCAGCAGGGGCAGAAGGCACAAGACATGAGCGGTTTGCGAGGTCGGCACACCGTTAAGAAGTGCACGAGGAGCAGGAAGCAAGCAGGGCACACGCTACACGCGCAGGCTGTCAGCGGGTGCTGCGGCTGTGGAGGGAAAGAGTGGGGCAGAGCCAGGGGCGCAGCACAGGGGGGGATAAGTACGACAGCATGGGGGGCCATGGCGTGCGAGCGTGTGTGTGTTTTGGGGGGGGGGGCGTGTTCAGGAGGCGCGGCATCATCGGGCGGGCTTTCTAATTGTAACCAGAGTGGAAGTCAGAGTAGAGTACCTGAGACAACCTTTGCAATTACTGGTAATCCCGCCGGGACCCTGCGACTAGACCCGTTCAGTGAGTTGTTGCTTCTTGCTTGTATCATAAGGTGGGTAGTCGAGTATCAGCTTTGGGCGGGCTTACATTCAGTCCCTCGGTACTGCGTTGGGCTGCCCGCCTCCGTAGGCGCGAGCCGACCGGCGCAGGTAGGGCCATTGTGCGGGCCAGCAAGCAGCACAGGAGCAGGGCGGCTCTGACTGACCTCTCTGACAGCACCTGACACAGCCACCGACAAGGGCCTGGCTGGCCCTGTGGCCGGCGACTTCTGGCGTGAATGGCGCCATGGCATCTCACGATATCTCACGCCAGACCCATCTCGTAAAGTGGGGACGTAATTCCCCCCCGCCCCAGCGTCCGTACGAAACTCGCGCATTGACAGGAGCCCTTAACCCTGTGCATACAATACATCACAACGATCTGCTGCTGTAGCTTACTGGACATCACGGCGCGCTTACCTGTGCGTGCCGCTGGGCAGCACTACTCCCGCGCACAACGCGGTTCGCTCTACAGGCTTATCAAGCCAACTTCGGTGGGTAATAAAAGAGGCATCGTATTACACCTAACATAATGCGTTGGGTATTAGCGCTGGCCAAGATAACAAAGGGTGGCATGGCTGGCATTGCGTGATTTTGTTCAACCCTCATGCCGATTGAGCCTACGCTTGCATCAATCCAAGCTGACGGATTGTGTGTGCCGAGGGTGTGTCGTAAGCGGCCAAATGGTTGCGGACATTTGTGGAAACTGGTATCAGTCGCTCGAGTCCCAACCTGAACTTCCGTTATAAACATGTTGCCTCGTGTTGTATTATGTTGAAAGGGAACCCATGAGCTTGACTTGCCGTTTACGCTATCCGCGCAGGCAGCATGGCGGACGTGCCAACGGCGGGTGATGAGTTGGGCTCCGACAGCCCAAGACGCAACAGTCTGATGGCAGGTGTCACGGGAATGTCCAGCCGCGCACCAGCCAGCCTCCAGACTGCAGGCGTAACGCCTTCCGTCAGGCAAGGTGCGTGGCCCTTTTGCTCTCTGTCAATTGGCGCCAGCCCAGTGAATTATGCGCAATAGTTGCACTACGTGCCACCGTTGAGGACTTGTACGCTGAACGGCGCGCCTCGCTGGTGACTCCGCCAAAAGAATGCTTTACATGTGGCGACATCTGGCCAGTGCTGAGTCTGAGACGGCTCTGTCGCGTCCCACCGGCTTTGTAGTGTGATGCACCGCCGCTTTGCCGCAGCCACCGTACCACACTCCCGGAACACGCCTTTCCCGCATACGGCCGCCGGCAGGTGATGGTTCCCAGCCAGGCAGTGGCATGGCAAGCCCTCGCTCGGCGCGCGCAGGCGCGGGCCTGGGCGTCGGCTTCAGGCGGGCCGTCGCGGAGGCCACCGAGGACGGCGCGGCAGCCGGCTACCCCGCAGCGTCGCCTCCCGGCGAGGTCTCCGCTGGGGGCGAGGAGCCGGGCAGCAAGTCCATGAGCGCGGGCGCCGTGACGAGAGGTGCGAGGCGGTGGCGAGCATGGAGGCCAGGTCTCGAGCCGGACACCGGCGTGGCTAGCCCGCTGCGCCAAGGACGGCACGATCACGCCCAAGAGCCTGCCAACTCTCTGCCTCGACCACGGGTTCTTTCAGAAACGCGGCGCACAGCAGGGGTGAGGGAGGGGGGCGCATGTGCGCCTGCCTTCGCGCTCGCTCCCCCGGGCATGCAGGCCCGCCTGCAGGTCGTGACGCTCCAAGCGCCCCCCCCCCCCCCCCCCCCCCCCCCCCCC
>BDDC01000348.1:29399-63837 GCA_001662425.1 Chlamydomonas sphaeroides
CCCTAGCCTGTGTGCCGCGGCCCTAGCCTAGCCTCACATGTGCCTGGCGCTCACCCATCCTCCGCGCGGCCCTTCTGCTCTCACCTGCCCAGCCTGCCCTAGCTTATTGACGCCATGGGTAACGAACCCCGTGCGCCTTTTCCTTCACTCTGGCTTCGTGTTTATACCAACAAAGCCTGTCCCTGCTCATCCTCTGTACCCTGCTGCCCACCACCAGGTGGCCGAGCTGGTGAGCCGCATGGTGGGCGAGCGCGAGGACAAGCGGCGGCTCAAAATCGCGCTCATTGTGATGGTCGTGGTCGTCATCGTGCTGCTGGGCGCCATGACGGGGCTGACCTGGGCCATCGTGGCAGCGCTCAAGGACACCGATGTAAGCCTGTGCCGAGGGCTCGGGCAGCTGGCTAAGCGTGGTTGAAGCCTGCCGCTTGGAAGGCGTGTTGACGCGGCGTGTTTGCGCTTGCCTTCCTTTACCCCCTTCCTTGCTGACAGATCCGTGGAGATGTGCTGTACGTCAAGGGCAGCGACACGGAGGTGGTCCGCACCGCCTCCAACGAGCTGACAATCATCAACGGAGCGCTGATCAACCGCCAGGTCATGTCCACGACCACTGGCAGCAACCGCTCTGCCAGTGCGTCCGTAGTTGAAGCGCCCGAGGCCGTCATCCGGACGGCCGCGTACATCGGCACACCGCAGCGCTTTGGCAGCCAAGTCAGCATTCGCGCTCTGATGGAGCTCAAGTACCTTTACGTGAGTGTGGGCGATGGGTTAGGGCAGGTTGGGGTCTCTCGGGGTCGCGGCGGGTTACAGCGTGTCGCGTGGCAGCGATTACCGCTGACACTCTGTTAACCGCTATTTTCTATATAACGTAGATGAGTAGCCGTGTCATGCTTGCAATAACTCTCCGTCGCAAGCGGGCTGTCGAGGGCTGTCTGCGTGAAGTTAACTTGCAACGTCGCTGGAGACCTGCGCTGAAATGCGACATTTTCCTACAGTGTAGTTACTTCTGCGGAGTAGCCCCAGCTGGTGCGCGATGGCGGTCAGCGCGCTGCGAACGTCGCAGGTGCTTGCCGATATCGCGGCTTGTTCTTTGGTTGTCATGTGGTTAGTATGCTAGCAGATGTTCCTGCACATGATGATGCTACACGGAGCCAGAGCTTCTGCCTCGGATATGCCGCTCGCCCGCACCCACCGCCTGACAATCACACGCCTTGTCCCCGGCACGTGCAGATCACGGGCGCCGGCTTGATCGAGGTGGCGTTGGTGGTGCAAGGCGTGGCGCGTGTGCCGGACGAGGACAGCGTCCATGGCACGGTGGTCCACATCCTCACTGCCGCAGGTGCGCCGGCCCTATCCGCGACCATCCGCAGGACGCCCATAACCGCTGTCCAATGTCTATAGCTATCTGATGTCCGCCTTTGCTCGCATTCCCAACCCAAGGCACCATCACCCTGGACGACCGTGTCATCCGCTTCGAGGAGGGCATGGCGCCCGTCTTCGTGCGCGCTGGCTTTGTGGTGTCCCGCAGCCGCCGCAGCCTGCTGGGCATCTACGACATTCTGGTAAGGCGCGGAGGCCAGGCAGCTGGGCGGGTCTTGTTGCCCGGCCCTCCGACCCACATGCGCTTCATGTTCCCCCCCGCCCTGCGCCGCCGCCCGCCCCGCACCCCAGGGCTTCTTCAACTTCATCAAGGTGTCCGCAAGGGGCGCGAGACAGAGCGAGGGGCATGGCACCATGGGCGGCATGGCAAGCCGGAAAGCTGGAACACGGCCTGCGTTGGGGCGCATCGCAGCTAGCAACGTGGCACGCGCGCCCCAGGGTGGTCGCTGCCATGCAAAACGGTGCCTGCTTTTGCACTGCGTGTCGTCCCCGTGGCCCCGGGCCAACCCTGACCAACCCTCTCCTCCTTGACCCCAGGACCTGGAGATCTTCAACCTGCCGCCCGAGGAGCCCCGCCCGCAGCTGCCCTCAGAGAACTTCCGCATGCAGCTCAAGGTGGGGGCAGCGTTGGGACGGGGCTTTGGTCGCGAGGCTGCGAGGCCACGTGGGAGGCGTAACCCTGACGACACTGCGGCTAGGGGTAGCGGTAAGGGCGACGCTACCGTGCAGAGCGATTGAGGCCCGCGGGAGGGGCTCTAGGCCCTAGGGGCCTTAGGCCGCGGGCCGTAGGGGCCCTTGCAGAGGGCAGCCCCACGCCCGCGGGCCTGTCGGCGTCAGCAGGGCCTGGCCTGGGGATGATGCGCAGGGTGGCGACTCCGCTGGACGTGCCACGCCAAGAGAGCGCCTGTGATTGCGGCTGCGTTTGCCTGGCTCGAGCCAACGTCCTGATGCGTGACCCCGTTCCGCTGCATTCCCCCGCGCCCCCGCAGGTGTACGAGCCGTGCATCTTCCCCTTCGACCCGTCCAAGGACCGCTGCATCTACACCTCGCCCGACCCCGAGCCCAGCGGCGCCGACCAGCAGCCGCTGTCCCCGCCCATGCCCCCGGCTCCCCCGCCGTCGCCGCTGCTGCCATCCATGCCACCCCCTGCCCCACCAACAGCGGGCTCTGGCCGTCGCTCGCAGCGCCGTGTGCTGCACACACGCCCGCACCAGCGCGTGCTGCAAACCAACCAGCAGCAGAGTGAGTGTCTTGGGCTTGCCTGTGCCAAGCTGCGCACGACTCGAATCCCAAAGCTGCCGCGATGCTACAGCCGTATGCGCGAACGAACGCCAGAGTCCCCGCCTGGTCGGGCCCGTTCCTTCTGCCTTTGTTTCCCGATGCAATTGTGATATCACAATCGTCCGTGTGCGCGCAGGCAACAACTCGTTCTACGAGGACCTAGCGGGCGTGGAGCTGGTCGAGGGGACGCGCTACATGACGCAGTGAGCGCGAGCGGGCCCGGGCTGGGCCAGCCTTAGTGCGTCACCGACGTACGGTAGCCCCCCTCACTCGTCTCAACGCGCTCCCCTGTGGGCCCTTCGTCCCTCCCTCCCGCTCGCCCGTCTCCCCCCAGCACCGAGACAGCCACCATGTGGCAGGGCGTGGTGCGCACGGTGTACGAGTTCGCGCTCTTCCCCGGCTACGTCAAGGTGGAGCTGGCCAGCAACAGCAGCAAGGACGTGCAGGTCTGGCAGGAGAAGGTGAGGCAGAGGGCGAGCGCTGGCTGCCTGACCGGCTGGGCCCAGCTGGCTAGCCTAGCATGCACTTCGCGTGTGTTGAGAGGATGTCTGGCGGTGCCAGATGATGATGCGTGCGCCTCTATTCCCTCGACACCCTGCGCCTCGACGTACCTACCTCTGCGCAGGTCGTGCCCGATGACGCGGTGGTGGGCGACAAGTACTACTTCTGCAGCTCCTTCGTCAAGCCCGAGAGCAAGCTGGACAAGTTCAAGGACCTCAAGAACACCAGCGCCATCAACTTCACGTTTGTGGGCTACACGGAGATCTACGGAAAGTAAGATATGTATAGCAGGGCGCGTGCGACGATGTGGGTTGCTGTGGGTTGATGTGGGTTGATGTGGGTCGGGCTGCGTCCATCGCAGCCCTGGGGCCCAACCTGCAACTGGTGGCAACAGCTTGAGATCTGATGCGGCCTGTGGCGCCTGTCTTCTTTACCCAGGCAACTAGTCGCGCGACTTTGAACAGCCTGGACAGGCGCTCGCTCGAGTCAGACTGGCTTCCTTGTATGCGACCCGGTGGTGGGCGTGGGGGTTCGCCTCAGACACGCCCGCCTTCCTGAATATAACGACACGTGTTGCACACGTCTCGTAACCATTTCTACTTCTATTTCTATTTCTTCCTTGTATGTAACGTGACATGCATCATTTGCAACGACCAACCCCTTCCACTGCGTGCCGCAGGTCCGCTCGCCACTTCAGGCTCACCATCAAGCAGCCCTACGAGCCCAACTCTACAGTCGCCAGCACCCTGTCGCCGCCGCCCTCGGCCGGCGGCAGCGTTGCAATGGTGCGTTCGGCAGTATTCGGCAGCAGCAGCGTGGATGGGGCGCGCATGGTGCTCGCTCGCAGGGGATGGCAATCAACATGCATCTCCCGCGCAACCTGCCGCGCAACCTGCCGCGCAACCTGCCGCGCCCAAGCGTCTGCTGCACGTGTACCTGTTGACGTGTCCCTGCTGCCACGCAGGACACGCCGCTGCCAACCGTCATGGAGGTGGATTACTTCGACTCGTGAGTGGGCAGCAGCATGCATAGCAAGGGCACGCGTGCGATGCGTGGGTGGCCGTGGAACGGTGCGACAAGATGTCTTGCGTGAACGTGCCCCACATCCGATGCCTCCTGCCCGCCCGCAGCCGCAAGGACTACTCGCCCCTGGGCTTTGAGTTCTACCACCCCCTGGCTGGTGAGGGATCGTGTGGGCTTGGCCCTAGCATGGGGGCACGTGGATGGGCCCAACAACACACGTGTCGCGCCTGCCTCACCCCCAAGCCACGCGCCCCACGTACGCCGTCCCGGGCCGCTCCACCTCTCGCTCCAGGCCACATGATGATCCAGGTGACGGAGTTTAAGAACCTGACGGCCGCCGACATCAACCCCGCGCTCTTCACGGCGCCCGCGGCGGCCTCGGGCTGCTCCAACGATACCAACGTGCCCCGCCTCAGCTCGCCCTTCACGGTGCCGCGGTACAAGGGGGAGAACGCCATGCGCATGGTGCCGCAAATGGGTGAGCGAACAAGGACGCGCTGTCAGACAGCAGGACGGATGGACACGTTGGGCGTTGGGCGCGCAGGCCTGCTGCACAGTATCTCAAGCACGCACACGCGCGATCGGATCTCGTTGGGCGCACACAGATTCCAGCCCTCGTCGGCGCCCGCCTGGCCCGCCGTGCTCCCACCCGCCACTCGCAGATGACAGCGTGTCTGGCCGCCGGCGCGAGCTGGTGGAGGCCGAGTCGCTGCAGCGCATGGAGGTGTGGGACGAGCTGGACCACCACAACGCCTCGGACATCGAGGCCTGGCCGGCCTGGGCGCTGGACATGTACGGCTCTGGCAACGCCATCGAGCTGCGCGACATGGTGTGGTTGGGCGGCCGGCTGCTACTGATGGGTCTTGAGAATCAGGGCGCTGGGGTCTGGGGCGCCAGTACATAAACGTGGCGCGGCCATGGCCAGCCGCTGGTTGGGGTTTACGTTGCTATACTAGCTGCTGCTGGGCATGGCGCACAAGCATGGATGGAACCACTAAGGTGCCCAGCGCCAGAGCCGGGTTCGGGAGCCCAGTGGGTCTAGCTGCCGCTGCGCTTCTGAGGTGCCCGGCCCCCATCCTACAGATCTGGCGAGCCCGCGGCTACGTGGACCGGCGCAGCCTGGCTGACACCGCCATCTGGTGCAACCAGGCGAGCGAGCGGAGGCCCTGCGCGGTTTGGGTGCTTTGCTTCGTTCGCGGCGGCGGGGGCGCAGCGACAGTGCAGCTGCTGCACTGTGTCAGCGTAGGCCGCTCCAACCTGCCTCGACCGCCAGCTGATCACGCTCGCTGGTCCTCCCCGCGCCCGTCGCGAGCTGGATGGATGCTGTGCCGTGCCACCTACCCCACAGAACAAGGTCGCGTGGACGTTTGAGAAGGGCGTCTTCCCCTGCAAGCTGGAGCTGGCCATGATCCAGAAGTCGCACTTCGCTGGCCAGGCCTGGTGCGAGGGCACCATCACGGCATTCCCGGTGGGTGCAGGGCCACATGCCAGGCAGGCAGGCACGGCATGTCCTACCCAGCGCAGATAAACCACATTGATGCATGCGGAGGAACGAAGGCAAGGCACGGGCAGCAGACGACAACGCGTCGTAGTCCATCCAATCCAACGGCAGCGCTCCGTGCGACTCGGTCGCCGTACAAAGTGGTGCTGGTTGCGACGCCCGACTTATGCCTGTCGTACATGACCTGCCGTTGCGCACTCGGCCACACATACAGAACCTGGTGCTCAAGGGTTACGGCATGCTCAACACCTGCACAAAGGAGGTGGGTGCTTGTTGCATTGCATGGGTGGCACGTGGATCGCGGAATGAAGCGCCCATCGCATGCACGAACCTGTAGGCGCTTGGGCCTGCGGGGCTACCTCAGGGTTGAAGGATGTAAGGTTAAGGCCTGCTGGGCTACCTGGGCAGGTCGCAGCCCCGTGCAGTGTGCGGTCGGGGTCACCGCGCTAGCTGTTGCCGTAGCGTCTTGCTAGGCGCATGTGTGTACGGGCCGCACGCTGCAGGCCATCTATGATTGTGCGTGGCCCTCCCGGCACAACCCCAGCCGCACCGTTCCCTTTAAAATTGATGTGTGGCTGTGTGTGTGTCCTCAGGTCGGCGGCTGCATCGGCCTGGCGCTGCAGCTCATCCCCTACGTCAACTCGGTGCCCATCGTCAAGCGCGCGCTGGAGGCCATCGGCCTGGACGAGAGTGAGCAGCGGGCGCACGCGCGGCAGCAGCTAGCGCACGTAGATAGCGCCCCGACGCACCTGCCTTGCTTTACCAACTGCTGATGAGCCCCCCTCCCTTGGTTGCTTTGTTGGCACATCTCCTCGCCGGGCCCCAACCACAGTTGACCTGATCACGGTATGCGCGGACGGGGTGCTGTAAGGGGCCTTCAGGTTGTGGGAGCAGCAGGGATGTTGTCGGCTGCGCTGCGTGTCGCGTGCTGTTCGTTGATCAGCGCCGCCCTGCTATCTAGCTGGCCCCGTCGTACCTGACGCACACCTGCTACACACGCACCTATACTCCTGCCGTAAAACATCCGGACCCCGCCCTGTGAAACATCCGGACCCCGCCCTGCATCCGCAGCTGTGTGCCGGCTACAATTGGGCGTGAGTGCTCGGGGCCTATGGTTCGGTGGGGCAACTGCCGTGCTGCCAACGTCACGTCACCTGCCTGGTCGCCGCCCCTGCGCGACACAGCGAGCCAGGCCGCTCATCCGCAGCAACCCAACTCCTTTGCGTGCCCTGGTTCTCGCCACCCTGTGGCCCTCAGCGACCTTGAGGGCTTTGTGACTGGCGTCTTCACCGCCTCGGTCATCGTCCTGCGCGCCGAGCTGTCGGGCGTCATCAAGTTCTCCTCGTGCTGCACGTGAGTGAGGCACATGCACGCATGCGCGTGCGGCGGGGCGCACCCAGGACAGCTATCCCAGCCAATACCAGCCTCCCGATACACGGGGGCAGCCGCACAGGGGCTGACCCGCTGGTCCCAGCCTGCCAGCGACGGGTGCTGCTGGCTACCCCACTTGCTGCGGCCGCTCTTCAGTGGCCGCAGCACCTGAGCTGACTGCCCGCGTGCCTGCTTGACAAGCCCCCGCCCTTCACACCTCAAGTCCCCAACGCAGCCCCGCCCATATCTGAAGCGAAGTCCCCAACCCCCAACCCCCAACCCCCCTTTTTACTACCTACCTGCCTCATCAGCTGGGTGGACGAGGTGGCGCTCGAGGGCTTCGTGGGCATCACCGTCGGCTCCCTGGACCTGTCCTCCAGCCTGGGCAAATGGAAGATCGTGGAGAACCCCTGGTACTGGAAGGGCAGCGCCGAGCTCGCCAAGAAGACCCGCGATCCCATCAGTGGGTTGGGGGGAGCGTGGGCGGGTCGAACGTGCCGTGTAGGCATCGGCCTGCGTCACGCGCCTTGACACCCTGTTACCGCTTTCCCTTGCTTCCGCGACTGCGCCACGCCAGTCACCAACCTGGCGCGCAGCGACTCCTACGTGGTGTCCTCGGGCCACTGGTGAGCGCCGGCCGAGGGCCGTTGAGGTGTTGGGGCTGACGAGGGCTTAGAGCCCTGCAGTCTGCACTCGCGTCGCCCAGCAGCTGCATGGCCGCAGGACCACGCTGCGCCATGCATTGCCGTGGCTGCTGGCTGATGAACCCCACCATTCCCTGCTGGGCCTCGCCTCTGCGGCCCGCTCGTAGGGGCAACTGGGGCGAGTACCAGGTAGGGTAGGGCAGGGCAGGGGCGCGGAGCTAGCAGGGTGGGCAGCAGCGGATTCCCTTCCGGTCCAGGTGCCGTGTTGTTGTACGGGGGCCTGTCCGACCCACCGCCCTCCTCGCTCAAGCCCGTCCGCTTGGCCTCGCCCCTACACGCTCCCGCTTCTGCATACCCTCCCCGCTTCCACCTAGAATGTAAACGAGCCCCGCTGCGATGGCGTCGATCGTCCGCTTGCCGAAATCACCGTCCACCCGTGCTCCCCCCTCGCAGTTCTGCCTGGAGCGCGATCCCACCCGCAACGGCTACGCCAAGGCCATCCCCATCAAGGGCTTTAACCTGCGCATCGAGAAGTCGCTGGGCTGGTGCGTCGCGCGGGCAGGGCCCGCCGTCGTCATCATCAGCCGGCAGCAAGCGATCAACCTGCGGTTCCATGCATGAGGGCTAGCTAGCTGCTACACGCAGATGGAGGCCGACCGCGCTGGATACGGGAATGCATGCACATACAATTGGCAGATGCATGGAGTTGGGCAAACAATGACTCTCTCTGCACGGGCCCGCCCGCCCTCGCTGCCACAGGGATTCGGACGACACTGCTCTCAACGGCAAGTACACCTACCCGGCGGGCGGGGTGTGGGGGGCGCATGGGCCATGCATTCCGTCCGGGCGGGTTCCGTCCGGGCGTGCAGGGCTAGCAGGGCAGCAGATAGAGCGCGGCGCGGGAGGCGTAAATCTGGGGGCGGCTGAATTGCGCCTGAACTGGTCCCGCCGAACCACGCGCGCACGACAGAAGCCCACGCACGCACTTCCTCTTGCTCGCCCTACTGATTCTGCGGTCCGTCCTCCTCTACATACGAATGCAGGCCTCAAGATCGAGTGCAACAACAATGAACAGGCGAGCCGGGGGCGCGGGTGCTGCTAGGACCGGGGCAGCGGCGGCAGTGCGCTGCTGTAGCCGTGTGCCCGCCGTTGGCGCGGGCGCACGCGAGCTGGAGGGCCCGCGGCCAACGCAAGGCCCAGCAAGCGCTGACGACCTGCAAGCAACCCTCACCCCACCCCACCCCGCCCCCAACGCCTGTGACGCAGTACGACGTTGAGGACGGCCTGTGGGGCGACTGGCGTGGCTGGTGAGCTGGGGCGTGGTGTATGTCACGCAGGGGATGCCATATATATCAGTGCGTGGGGCGGGATAGATGTCTTGGCCGCTGCCAACCCTGCTGTGGTTTTTCATGATGGATGGCCAACCTGCTTGGCCAACCTCAACCTCGGCGCTGCACCACACCTGCTGCACCTCGCTCCACTTCATTCCCTGCTGCTGCGCTGGGCCCTGACCGCTGTGGCGCTCGTACGGCACCTGCCATGCCGCAAACACTGCAGGGCCCGCTGTCCCTACGGCAAGTACTTCACGGGCGCGCAGCTCAAGCTGGAGTCGACGCAGGGCGGCAGCGACGACACCGCTGCCAATGCCATCCGCTTCCGCTGCAACGACGGCACGGTCGTGAGCTCGCCGTTCGAGCAGCAGTGGGGCAGGTGCGTGCGCTGCCGGCCAGGGACGACCGGAGCGCGCACCTGCCTGCCTGCGCGTACTGCGCGCTATGCGCGCACACTGCTGCAACCAGCAGTCCAACCCACACACGCGCGCCGTGCCCCGTCACATGTGCTCTCTCAAGCGTACACTTGATGCCGCTGCTGATGGGGGCGGGGCGGCTCGATGGCATGCATAACATGGAGCAGGACATGTATGCGCACGCGCATTGGCGCCGCTTTCCCAGCCGGTCGCCAGAGACGGACCCGCTGGCCCCCTGGCCACTCCGTTCCTGTGCAGCGCGCGACATTGCCCGCACTGCAACCCAGCCCCCTACCTACCTACCTGTCCACCAGCGGCCCGCCCGCAGCGACCAGCGGCCGCACAACCCTGCCGCAATGAAGGCCGCGTGCGTGCGCGAGGCACGGCGGCTGCGCCGACCCAGCCATGATGACAGCCTTCTGCGCTCTTCTGATGATGACACGAGCCCAACCCCCCGCCCCACCCCGCCCCTGTGCTGCCCTCCCCCAGCTGGTCCTCCTGGACTAGCTGCCCCAGCGGCCAGTTCCTGTGCGGCGCCCAGGTCCGCTTCGAGGACGGCCAGGGCGCGGCCACGGACGACACGGTGAGGCAGGCGGCTCGCTCGTAGCGTGGTGGCCGGCTTGGCCGGCCTGATGATCTGCAGCTAGCTAGCTAGCACGGCAGCTGCAGCCGTGGCTTGCCTTGGCAGCAGCTCAATCCTGCATTGGCCGAGCGAGCGAGCCAGTGCGTGACGCGGTGCCCACGTAGCAGAATCAGTACCCGGCGTGCCACCCCCTCGGGCCCTTCATCGCAACCAACAGGCCCTCAACGGCCTGGCCTTCTGGTGCTGCACCTTTTGAGGACCGGGCAGGTGCCTGGAGGGGTCAGCCGCCCTGCTGCTGGCTGCATCTCGCTCACACAAGCAACGCCGGCGGGGTAGGCTTCATGGTACCCCTCAGCACGGAGGCACCCGCGGCACGTATGTCTGTACACCCGGTTGCTCCTTCACTCTCCGTATGCATTGAGCCGGCCCCTCCGGTACCTCCAGCGTGGCGTTGGCCTTGCTCACCATAAATGCACCTTGCTTGCGTGAACGCCTCCCGTTGGATATGCCTTGCTTGCGTAGTTGAGTTGCGTTGAGTTGCCAGCGGGCGCTTTTGCGTGACTGGATGGAGACCGTACAGTACGTGGGGTTGCTTGGCCACTGAAATATCCACGTTTGACTTGCCTTCTCTTCATAGCGTGAACCGGATGGCGGCATGCATGAAGGGGTGCCTGCCTCGCTTGGGCCGCCTGGGATTGCACTTCAGGCGTACCTGTGGACGGAAGGCTTGCATACACTTTGCTTGTGTAGCTTGTGAAGCGACGGCTGTTGATGTATAACGCTGTAAATGTAGTAGATGCCGCAGTCTACCTACCTAAACAGCCGCATGGGCAGCAGTAAGCAGCGACGACTGGCGTAGTTGGCTGCATCGGCACTCGGTTGCATGACATGCATGTTAGGACTATCCTTCATCTCAAAAGCCGGCATGCCTGGGGTACGTTGCGCGATGTGTATCATTTTCATACGCGGCACGCCAACCAGGCGTGTGCGTTGTGGTTTGTTGGTGCGTGATAAACTTGCGTACCGTGCGTGCGTGCGTGTGTTTGCTTCATTTGTACGTACGTTTGCCAGTGGATGATACCGAGCAAGTAAGGTGCGTGCGTGGCTACATCGATTGTTTACGGTCGCGCATGAAACCCCCGAGCTAGGAGGGTCTTGCTCAATCGGCTAACGACACATTCATGCATGCGTGGCATGCATGGCGATGGCGCGTGTTTGCGCCCCAGTTGCAGGCACGCATCTCGACCACCTTCACGGAGACCCCACGCACGCACGCGGCGAGCAACCCCATGCAAAGTTACTTCTGCTGGATCTTGCTGGTGTTCCACTCTCTTGTGCCTGGCACGTTTGTTCGTCGTGCAGATTGCCGGTTGGCCAGGCGCTACTGCTCGGTGCCGACCGACGACGACCGATGCGCGCGTGTGTAGTATAGTGTCACGTCGCTCGTGAGCGCCATGCATGATAGATAGAGTCCTGGGCTGGGGGCATGCATGTGCTGATCCAGAGGCGTTCACGCGTTCCTCCCGTGTTGGGCTTCAGCTGCTCGCCGGGCTCCCTGCTGGCCGGAAACACGCGCCCTGGGTGCATGTGGCCGTCTGTGTGTGCGTTCGTTTACGCATTCATGTCGCTGCCTGCCGACTGCGGCAGCCCCTGCTGCCTGTATACGTGGATGGGCAGGCTGGGGCCCACCTGCGAACACGCACAGTTTGTAACGCAATAATCAAGAAGGCGGAGCCGGCTTCCCTCCTGCCAGCGCCGAGCGAACCCGGTGCGCCCTCCTGCCCCCAGGCAAGCAGCGCACAGGGGGCTATATATATATAGATGTATAGGGGGCTAATATAGGGGGCTAATATATATAGGCCCCCTATATATAGCCCCCCTATATATAGGCCCCCTATATATAGCCCCTATATATAGCCCCTATATATATAGGGGCTATAGGGGCTATATATAGGGGGCTAGTATATATATAGGGGCTATAGGGGCTATATATAGAATTGTCTTCGGGGCCGATGCATGGGGCCATCGGTCGGCCGCATCTAACAAATCCAGCCCTGGCGGCATCGGGCGAGGGCCGCATCATACGTGGGCCCCTGGCCGACGCGCGGTCTTGGCATTGGCGACCAACACCCACAGCCCTCCAAACGCCCCAAGCATGCAACGCCCCCAGCTGCTGGCACCTACCTATGTAACCCATGGGACGGCCCAATGAGCACCGTGTGCGCATGTTCTTGCGCTTTTATCTAACACGCAGGCGCCACAAGAGGGAGGGTCCATCAGTCCAGGCCGCTGGGGCGGCCGTTGAAGTGAGTACCGATTTATGGCATCGGTTCGACCCCGCCCGTGCGTCCTCCAGACGGATGAAACCCATCGATCCAGGCCGCTGGGGCCGTAAAACACCGATTCAGAAATAGAAATAGAAATAGAATTAGTACCCCGGGGCAGGGCCGCCTGGGGTGAATTAAGGGGGCGGGGCGTCCAGGGTCTGCGACCACCTGCTGCCTCCGCCACCGTAACCGATTCATGGCATGCCAGATGCATGAAACCCGTTGGTCAAGGCCGTAGAGGACCGATCATTCCAATGGCATGATGGGTCTGATCCATCGACCAAGCAAGATATCACCCCTGGCCCAGCGCAGCCTTGAATCAAGCTCCGGGCGTGCTTGCGGGGCCCAGCAGCGCCGCCGCCCAGCGTGCTCCCGAACAGGAGCTACTGCTCGCAAGCACCTATCTAGAGCGGCGCCCTGCCTATGCTAGCCCAGCCAGCAAGGGACGGATCCGCAGCCAGCCAGCCAGCCCAGCCAATCAGCCGACCTCAAACCGAATCACAACCTTACACCAAATAGACCGTAGTCAGCCAGCAGGCCCGGCCCCGGCGGCCCCACAACCTGGTGCCTTCAAGAGAGGGTACGGCTCGACCTCATCCTCGTTGCCAAGCAACTCGCACGGCCAGATATCACACGACATACACAGCACCGCTGAGAAAGAGACATCATTACAGTGCTGGGCAGGCACCTGATGACGATCCCATGAACCTGCTGTGCGTGAACGAACCACCCATGCCCTCTCGGCGCTGCAATGTGGCGCAACAATGCATGTCTGCGTCTGCACCAGCCCTAGCACACGCCCCTTGCTTGGGACTGAGTCAAACCCTGATATACGTGACGCTTCAACTTTAAGGAGGACGTCTGAACCGATGGCTGGCTGCCTTCGTTGACTCAGCAGTTCGAGGAGGTAGGGCGTCTACACCAATAGATGGTCCCGTGGGGCTCCGAGGAGCAACGCCCCATCCTCCTGCAACCTGGGGAAACAAAACGTTCGCTTGGAAGCGCGAGGACGCTGCTGGTCGGTGCTGCCTCTCTCAGGCTGCGGCCGCGCGCATTGCTAGATAGACACACTGCTCGTCGCCTTAGTTGGACTGCGGCATGCTGACCCTCACTTGCTGTATGCGCTTGTCACGCCCTATCTGATGCCGCAATGCCTTAGCTGGCGTATGATTATTCCTCTTGTGGCCATGCCAGTAAAGTAATGAAGCCCCGGTGGTCGGGCGGGGGCGGCCGGCAGCCCCGGACGGAGGACGGACTTGGGCTACGCCCATTTTCCCATGCATAACTCCATCCAATCGAATGCGATGGTGCGTGCCATACTTGTCTTACATTCACGGTATACTTTCCTTTGTACGACACCTGAGTGACACGTGACACATGCGGCAGCAGCCGAAGTAAGGGCGGGCGCACGGCAGGCATGTGTAGGCATGTGTAGGCATACATGTGTAGGCATGTGTAGGCATGTGTAGGCATGTGTAGGCATGTGTAGGCATGTGTCCGGCGGAGGGCCCTTTGACGCCCCTTCGTGCGTTTTGGGGTGTAGCCCCCACCGCTCAGCGGCTAGCGGGGCGGGCCTTGGGGGCGGGCCTTCGCTGCCTTTCGCTGCCTGTGCTGCGCTCAGATGGAGGCGCTCAGCATGCTCGCTGCGCAGCAGCATGGCGGGTGTGGCATTGGCTGGGATCCGATCCCCATCCAGCAGCGCCCCGCCCCACCCCGCGAGTTACAGGCTCACAGCCGGTGATGATGCTGGTGCTCGCTCGTCTGCTGCATCTAGCGGCATCGCCCCCCGTGTGCCTGCATTTTTGCGGATGCACACGTGGCCGGGTTAAGGGGCCCGGGGTCGTGTGCTCGTGTCCCAGACGAGTGCCGGCACGTAGAGCGCTGGCTGGTTGAGAGGGTAGGTGGTAGGGCGCCCCGGCGCATGAGTCCCACTGATGGCTCGGCCACTGTTCTGGCTACTCTGGTCGGAGCCGCGTGGCGTACGTATGGCGCGCGCGTCCTCGTCCTCTGCTATCCAAAGCGTTCAAACTGAGGTAGCCCAATTGGTGGGGTCGGCCGGCAGCCGCAAACGAAGGACTAGATGGGAGCTGCGCCCCATTCCCCATGCCGGAGGAGGCCACCTTGAATGTCCTTCCTATGCATGTCTTAATCGACTGGTGGACGTGGTTACAATTCGTGGCATGACAGTAGTCCCGCACCGTAAAGGACCGTAATGCCGTGCAATGCTGGTCGCGACGCGGCCTTCAGGCCCAGGAGGCCTCCTGTTCAGGCAAGCTGATTCCGCCGCCTTCCACGTTCGAACCCTGGCTCTGGCCATGGTTACCCGCGCAGACTCCGCGCTGAAGATTGCCTAGCACACCTACCGTTGAACAACTCAACTTCATACTAAAGCGGGTAAAACATGAAGGGAAGTACGCCACAGGGGAGTCTATCTCCCCTGGTAGATACAGGGGATCTCCCCTGGGTAGATACGTCATTAGTCCTTGCTGTCGAGCTGTGCAGGGCAGGTCAGCCCCAGGCCGCCAGGCCGCCAGCTTGAGCATGCCCGTGATCAGGGGAAGGGTGTCCATACGTTTGTGAGAATCGAATCCCTCGTTGCGCGAAACACGCTGGCGCTGCCCCCCAGCTGCCCCGCGCCGTTGCCCCCTCAACCCTGTGCACCCCAAGCGTACGCCAACCGCTCTCCCCACCGCCCCCAGCCAGACCCTGGGGCTGGGTAACCCTGTTCATTCAAAATACAACAAAAAAGACCCTCCAGGTGCATGCCGAAGATGTCAACTTCTGTATGCGCGGCACCGGCCGCGGCGAGTTGAGGTCACACCTTACACCCGACACTCGACAGCGGCGGGACACTGGACACGGAACTGGGCAGCGGGGGGGTTTCTCCAGGCACAGTCAAGCTGCCGTACCTACTACTCGGATGCTCAAGCCGATAGCAAATCATACATAAGCTTTGTTATTGAGTAGTGAGCACGCCTCATCCGGGCGTGGCAAGCCGCAACATCTAGTGCATTTATGACGGCTACGACATGGAATTCGCAGGCTCGGCTTGCTATACAGGATAGCTGCTTCACAAAGCATATGTTTTAAGCAGCAATGTCAAGCCGCGCAACCGCTGCCGGGCGGTCCCCCAACGGGGCTCCAGGTGGCGAGGCAAGTCACCTTCCGCTTACCAATCGAAACAGTCGGGACATACCGCATCGCGATGAGGAATCCGGGGACTATGGGCCGATACTGGCAAGCCTGAAGCGGAGGGCTTGGAAACGAGCCAATGCCTCGTTCCGGTACAGCTTGCAGCGCGTGCGCGAGTGGGACGTGCTCAGCAAGGACGAGGTGCTCGAGCAGCTATCGACTCGCTGGGTGCACGCCCTGCGATACGTGCGCGCTGTGATGTTCGTGCTCAACTTGAGGTGCGGCGGCAAGCTGCTGAGCTGCGTACGGCTACAACAACGGGCTCAGTTGTTAGGCCAGCTGTTAGGCATATGCGCGAGTACGTGCTGGGAGGGTTCCCAGCTCAGCGTCCTGAGACCTGCCCGTTCTCAGGACGCTGCTGATTTGCGCTCTGGCGTGTGGCGTTACCTTCATCTGCGAGTGGAAGAACATCAGGTTAGACCGCGCGCTCTGAACTGCTCGGCACAACCCGCGCCGCGCAGCACCATTACCAATGGTCGGCTGTATGTATCGCGGTTTTTCAAACCCCACGCGCTTTTGAGGGCGCGCCCCCCACGGCTGTTCACTTTGAGAGGTAGGGCGCCCACGCCACCCTCACCGCCCCACGGCCTGCCAGGTTCCGGCAGGACTTCACCATCATCTCCGTCGGCACCATCTTCCCGCTGGTAAGACACCCATACACATTCAGCGCGATCGCTGATGTGTGTGCAACACGCCAGCGCATCCACCCTGACACGCACACGCCCCTCCCTCCCCCTCCCCCTGCCCGCTAGGTGTTCGCCATCCAGCAGGCCTTCCAACGGCGGGAGGAGGCGCTGCACCAGATGGCCTTCCTCAAGTCGCAGGTGGGGCAAGGGATGTGCTGTGCGGCCTCTCGGGGGTCTTGAACGCGGCGCACCTGGCGAGGCATTCTGGTACCCTGAGTCCCCTTGTTTCCGGCCTGGTCCGGCCTGGCCCGGCTGCGACGCTGTCTTACCCGCCGCCGCACCTCCCCTGCCCCTCCGTCCCATCCCCCCTTTTCCCCTCCGTCCTGGCCACATACAGCTCATGGGCATCTACTTTTGCAACCGCGACTGGGACATCTCCGACGGCCTGCTGGTGCGGGCCAACCTGGGCAACGACCACGCGCCACATGCGGCAAAGTGCGCTCAGCTCATCGGCCTCTTCCTCACCTCGCTGAAGCAGGTGCCAGCGGGCCGCGGGCCGGGGGGTTGGGGGCTGGGGTGGAGGCTGAGGCTGGGGTTTCCTCATCAACACCCAATGCAGCGCCTCCCACTGGAGCTGACGCTCGGCCACGCATGTCTCGAAGTGCCCAATCTTCTGCTCGCTTGCCACTCTGGTCCGCTCGCCCCCGCAGTGGCTGGTGAGCCACACGGCGCACGAGAGCGAGAGCGAGCGGCGGCTGCTGGCGGCCAACAACGGCTGGATGAGCGCGTACGTCAAGGGCGGTGGGCACGAGGTGTCGCTGCAGGTGACGCCCGAGGCCGCCTCCTTCACCAAGCGCATCACGCGCGCGGACCGCTGCGACGCGCAGAGACGTCTATACTATACCTGCTACCAGTATCTGTCTCAGCTGAGCGTGCTCAACGAGACACTAACATCAAAGGCCAACTACCCCAAGGCCGGTGCGTGGATGCACTGGGGCGCTAGGGTTCGGCACGCATGGCCGGCGAGCGCACCACCAGCGGGTGGGGGGCGGCGGGGGCCCAACCAAGGGCACAGAGGCCGGCAGGGGCTGGCCGTACAGCGACGCCGCTCACGTCGCGCTTGACCCACCCTGGCAGCAGTGCAGCTTCACGCTGTACCTACCTACCTGCATGTCTTGGAAGGCCGCTGCGCCCCTGCGTACTGACGCCTCCGCTGCCGTGCGCCGCGGACTCTGCCTTCGCCCGCAGGCGAGGGCGGTATGAGCAGGCTGGCGCAGTACCTGGCCAAGAGCACGGAGGCGCTGGAGCGGCTGCGGTACCTGCGGGAGTACCGCACACCCTTCATGCTGCGATACGGTGGGGGCGGAGGGACGAGCGGGAGGCAGACGAGGAGAGCTGGGGTGCCGGGCCCAGGGGCGGATGGGGGCTTCGGCTGGGGCGCCGGCCCTGGGGGTTGAAGTGGCAAGGAAGAGGTGCACGCCGATGTTGCCCTTGACAGGCCCTTGAAAGGCGGGACGGGCTAGCGTGGGCCGTGTTGCTGCGTGGACCCGGGCCCCGACCCACATCGCTCATTTGCTTCCCGCTGCGCCACCCGCCGCAGTATCCTTCATTCTTATCGTGCTGTCGCTCTTCCTAGTCGCGCCGTACTTCGCCTTTATGTGCTTTGACAGCAGATGGGAGGATGTGAGTACAGCAACGCGCGGGCAGCCCCGCGCGGCAGCCCTGCCCCTTACCTCCCTCGCACAGCAGCAGCACCCTTACCTCGGCGCACAGCACACACACCCTCGAACTGCCAGCCAGCTCGTCTGTGCAACCCCTGTGACGACGCGTGTGCCCCACCGCCTTGGTTGCTTGCTGCACGCGCGCCCCAGGACTTCTCCGGCAGCTGCCCGGCGGGCTACGTCATGTCCGTCATATACGTGCTGTGTACGATGACGCTGTACGGCGTGCAGGTGGCGCTGGAGAACCCCTTTGACGGCGAGGGACTGGTGAGGGTCGGGGCAAGGGAGGGACGGATAGGCAGGGAGCTGGCGGGCGGGGGTTCTGTTTGCGGGGAGGTGCGCAGAGCTACTTGGTTCCCACCGCAAGGCACGCTGACTGCCTCCTCCCTCGTCTCGCACCCTCCCCTTGCGCCACGCCCTGCGCATTTCACGGCTGTTGACAGGACGGTGCGTGGGTGGGGCTGCTCCAGGGCCCGTGTCATTCCCGCATGTGCTGGCCTCCCCCGGGCCCACATCCTGGTTTAGGCCTATCTGCACTGGCTTCATAGCTGTAGAATTCACTCCGTCGCCGTCAAGCACCCCGCCACCTGGCCCCCGCTCGCCCCCTAGTGCGCCACCGCGCCTCGCCCCTCTCCCTCCACACGTAGCCCCCTCATTGCGCCTAGTGGGCTCGAGCCAGCGTGATTACCATACCCTGCTACCCTCCAACTCGCCCCTCACCTCCCTCGGCCCCCGTCCAGACGTGTACTTTGACCTGGACCGCGAGTTCGCCGAGGTGGTGGCTGCCTACAGCAAGACCCCCAACTTCCACCGCTTCTCGGGAGCCACCGTGGTGGGCGACAGCGTGTACATGCTGGGGGGAGGCGGGGGCGTCGGCGTCAGCGCCTACGGCGCAAGCACTAATGCTGGCGCGCCGAGCCAGTACGGCATGTCCAACGAGATGATGTACGGCATGTTGGGAGGGACTCCCGGCGCCGTTCCGAGCCATGGAGGAGCGCACGCCGGCGCGGGCCACGGATGGGCAAGCCACGCCGGGACACCGGCGCTGCCCACCAGTACAGCGCCCAACGGCCCGGTGAGCCGGGGCCGAGGGCGGAGGGGCTGGCGCTTGCGTCCAATGATGCTGCTGCTGCTCAACGCCTGGTCGCCTTCTGCTCGCCTCCTGCTGCAAGGGCCGCCTGCAGACGCACCTGACGCCGCAGGGCCGCCTTGGGTGCCTCCGCAGGCCGGAGGCGCACCGCGCTGGGGGCCGCATACCGAGCTGCTGCCAGCGCGGCTCGAGCAGCAGCCCCACAGCGTCGCCGCCGCCGCCAGCACCTTGCCGCAGCGGCACAGCTCTCCGCCCATAGGCTGCGCAAATGCCAGCAGCCCTCTGGCCCGCCTGCACCCCACGATCACGCCCAATGGCTACACCGGCCCGGGGTACTTCAGCTTTGCGCCCTCGGCGGCCCATGCGGCGCCGCCAGCGCCCCGCTCCGCCAACCGGATGCGCACCTCCTCCAGTCGTCGATGCCATGGCAAACGACGGCCGGCGGCGCTCCCACCCGGGCCACAGCGACGACATGCCGCGAGGCAGCACCAGTGGCCCCGTCTTCGGCCGCCCCAGCGCCGGCCCCACCTTCAACCGCGCCAGCCTCGGCGCGCCCCAGCCCACGCCCCTGCCCCTGCGCACGGGCGCTGGCATGGCCCCTGTCCCGGGCCTGGCGCCTTCCGCCGGCGGCCGCAGCGCTCCTGGCTGGCCGGTCGGCCCTGCCGGCTCCCTGGCCAGCTCGGTGCTGGGGAGCTCCGCGGGCTGCAGCCCCGTGGGCTGCCGGAGCGTGGTGCTGACGGTGGAAGCGGCAGGGCAGGGCGCGGGCGGCGGTGTGGCGCTGCTGCTGCCGGACATGCCGCGGGGCGAGCCGGGCTCCCCCACGGCGCAGGACACGATTGACGTGCGTGAGAGCAGACGGGATGGGAGCAGTCGGGTGCCCGGGAGAGGGGACGCTTCAGGCGGCCGCAACGCAGGGCGCAATGTACTCGCCACGGCCGTGCTGGCGCGCGCTGACGCCAATCAAGCCCCTCCCGCCTGCCATGCTTCCCTCGCGCCCCTCTGCAGCACGACCTGGCCCGTGGCATGTTGGGCAACCTCCGCGTGGCCTCCATCACCCATTCCCACGCCTCCCTGGGCCGCCCCTCGGCGCAGCACGCGGCCGCCGCACAGCACGGCGCGGCACAGCACGCCGCCGCCATCGCACTGCACCACAGCGCGGCGCGGCACACCTCGGGGCAGCACCCCTGCGTCGGCCCCTCTGACGGCGAGTGCCCACTGGGGCACCTGCTTGACTCCATGGTGGCCGCCGGGGGCTCGCCGGCGCTGGCCACGCGCGCCGCCGGCCACAGCCCGCCCGCGGCGTCGCCGTCGCAGCAGCACCAGCAGCCCCAACGAACATCCCCGCCCTCGAAGCGCTCGCAGCTGCCGCCGCGGTCGCCGGTGCGGGAGGTGCCGCGCGCCGCTGCGGGTGGCTCGAGGCGCGGCGATGAGCTGCTGGCGGAGCTGCTGCCGCACACGGACGGCGGCAGCAGCGCCGCCACGGGCCGCTCGCAGCTGCCGGAGCACCAGCCCACGGCGCCGAAGGCGAACCCCTTGTACCTGGGGCAGCCGTCGCTGCACCACTGGACGGGCGACACGGGCGCTTGCTAGAGGGGGCACAGACCCCTGGGTGGCTAGCAGGGGAGCCACGGATCCCTGGGTCGCAAGGAAGCCAGGGGTGCCTGCCAGACGTCACATCCACAAGAGGTCGTCAAGGAGCACCGAGAAGGACCTTGGGGAGGAGCCTTGCGAGGAGCCAGCCAAGCGGGCATCCAGCTGGCGCGGACGTGTCTCGCGGAACGCATCGGTGGAGCCGCGAGAAGGGACGTCGAGGCGGCGCCGAGGGAAGGCACGAGGGGCACCAGCACGAGGGGCAAGTAAGGGCATGGTGACGCAGCGGGGCCAGGGCAGGGCATGACCTCCGCGCTTCAGGTTGTGAGGCTGCGCGCGCATGGAGGCAGCGCCTGCGCCTGGAGGCGGGAGGTGGATGCCGGCGTTGGTGACTGGGATGGGATGCCTACAACCCGGTACGGGCCTACCTCGTGTTTCGGATACTTCAGGGGAGGGAGGCAGCAGCGTGGCGGGCCTGCAAGGGGCCCCGGCGGTAGTGAGGATGCAGCGTGCTGGCGCACAGCTGCAGGAGCTGCGGGCGCCCTCACAGCCGCCATGTACGTGACGGGCGGGGCCAGCAGTGGCCGACTGGCCGTAGTAGTAGCACGGTAGCCGGCAATGTGCGAGTACGGTGACGAGGGGGTAGGCTATGACGCACATGAGGATGGTATTATGGAGGCCTGCGTGGGTTGGTATGGGGTGCAGCTAGTGGGTTATGCCGAACCCGCCCACTCGCGCGGAGCGGCGCTGTGCGAAAGGCCCGGCTGGGGATGGGGGATGAGGTATCGTTGCTTCGGGCGCACTGGGCGAGGGCGGCCAGTGCGCTTGCGTGCGGTGGCCTTGCTAGCTTGGTTGCGGCTGCCCGCCGGATGTTGGTGGTGCCCTCGCGCACTTGCATTGTGTCGGTCGTCGGTCGTTGTTCGCTTCGCAGGTCTTGCTGCTGCGTGCTGTCGCCGGCAAGCACGCTCGTACGGTCTCTGCAAGTGGCATGTGCGCAGGTGGCATATGTGCAGATGGCAACTTGCGCTCGCGGGCAACCGCTCGTTACTTGTGCTGTGATTCTTAGTCCTATTCGAGTCTGGCCGTGGCCTGGCAGCGCATCGAGGCGCATGCGGAGCCCAGGGCTAAGCCCAGCAGCAGGACTCTTGCCGAGGACGACGGGGCAGGATAGGGCGCGCGATGCGCTGCATGGCGGCTGAGCGGTGCGCACAGGGGTAATGGTTGCACTCGCGTCGTCATTGGGTTGGTGCATGTGGCTCGGCCGTTGCACAGTGGAGCTGCGCGGCGCGAGTCGTGGAAGCTTCTTGGGGAGCAGTGATATTATGGAGCCGGCGTTGCCGTCTAGCTGGTCCGCGGTCGTGCAACAGAAGCTGTTGTGTCGCACGGGGCGCTCTGATCCCCATGATGAATGCTCATGCTCGATGGAATGAGTACGAGATGCTGATAAAGTTGTAGGCCCGGTACGGGACGCGTGCCTCTGTCGTGCTGAGTCCTGGCGGCAGGTCTGGCGCTTATGTCTGGGTGTCGGCGCGCAACACCCCTGGAGCCAAGGCTCCTGATTTCAACCGCAATATTCTTTGGAACCTGGGCGCCTGCCTGCCTGTGTGGGTCTGTGGCATGCTGGCCCTCGCCTGGGTGACAAGCTGGTTGACAGCTGATTGGTAGCCATGAATGCTGCGCCGAGGCAGTCGATGATGCTTGTGTACGCTTGCGTGTCCCGGTACCATGGGTAGCTATGATGATGCTTTTCCAGGAGCCATGGTGTTGAGCGCCGTCGAAGTGCGCGAGCGCCTGGGACTCCCTCCCGCGCCGAGTACCGTATTACATGCCTCCTCTCGTGTGGTACCGGTACGTCGGTTTCTGCAACACCCACGTCGGTTTCTGCAACACCCATGTCGGTTTCTGCAACACCTCCCACCAGCGCATCTGCGCTGCGTCTTGCCAGCGTCCGGCGCGGGCCGCCGACCAACCACAGCCAAGGCGTGATCAGGAGGCTGCCCAGCCTGTGCCGTGTAATGGAGAACCCGTCCGGATTTTGCAACCCCGCGCCCAGCCGTTGTATATATCTTGAACTACGCAGGGGCAACGTGAGATACGAGGGCTGTCTGCGGCCCTTGGTTGCGCTGTTCCACTGCCTTCCTGCCTGCATCCCAAAGCCCGCCACACGAGGGGCAGGAGGGCCCGCCTCGTTCACCGCCTGTAGCAAGCCAACCGTGGCGTTGTGAGCTCTGTGCAGATGTGGCTGTGTGCTGGAATCAATGATGACCAGGAGGGTCCTGATGATGACAGGCCCTGAGACGACCCGGAGTACCTGTGGCTGGGCAGCGAACTGCCGATGCGCAGGCACGGGTCTTGGGCAAGCCTGCGTTCGTTGCAGCGGCCGCAGTGGCAGCGCGCACATCGTCTCGCGCTGCGCAGAGGCAGCAGGCGGCAGCGGCGCAGCGCGCCGCTCCAAGTCCCACAGGCCCGCCTAGGTGTTAAGCAACATCGCACGCTTGCCACTCCCGATCCCTGCAGTGCCCTGTCAATACCGCAAGGCGCTGCGCACTTGTCCTCACACGCAGTTCCCTCTGTCTACCCAAGCGCTACATGGCCGAGAGCTCGCCCCAAGCCGTCCGGACATGCCTGATTCCTCACCGCGCCATACGTCCCGCCCTGCCCCAACCTCCATCGCACGTCTCCATCGGCGCTCGCCGTGCTGCCAAGCGCCGCCCTCTGGACCAGACGCTGGCCTCGCCAACCGTCGGCAGCAGCCCCGCATCAACCACCAACCGCCACGACCGCCGCACCCACAACTCGGCTCATCCGTGCAGGGCCGCCCAGCCAGCGCTCGACCAGCACCGCCGTGCGTCGCCTCCGCCTGTCTGCCTAAACAATTCAGCGCCTATCCTGCCCTGCCCTGCCCACCCTTGGCACCTTGGTATGAAGCTCCCCTTTCTCTTCGACTGCCTACGCCTACTGTGCACTCAAGCGCAGTTCCAAGGATCACAATCTTGTAGTCCGGCCCGCGGGGCGCCGCCCGGTGTGCCGGGCCCATGACCAGCGGCCCTCCGCCGCTCGCATGCCGCGCGCCACCGCCACCCTGCTCACCGGCACCCTGCCATCACCGCGCCTCGCTTATTGCAGCGAGGCGGGCCGCGGCACTCTACACACAAACCTGCCCGAACCCGTCTCAATCCCCATCCAGCCACCCTCGGGCCTCCTGCTGCTCTTCTGCCGCCTCCCCCTCGCAGCTTTGCTGCGCTTCAGTACCCGCTTCAGTACCCGCCCGGCCCGCCCATGCTCTCCTTGAGCTGACGGATGGAGCTCTCCATGGCCTCGCGCTCGCGCCGGGCGGCCGTGAGCGACGCCTCCAGCTCGCGGATGCGCGACAGCGTCTGGGTGCGTGGCGCAGACATCTCCGACACCGCGTACTGCCAGAGGGGTAGAGGAGAGGAGGGCGGAGAGTAAGGGTGCCGACCAGCTCAAAGAAAGTTGAGTCCCTGCGACACCTCCCGGCCGAGCTGTCGGCCACGCGCTCCCGCGCAGTCCGCCTGCCCAAAACGCACGCGCTCCTCCCTTCCTTCTCTGCCCGGCCCCCCTCCCCTGCGCCCAGCCACTCACGCTGGCCACGCTGCTGGGCGGGCGCTGCGCCAGGTTGATGCGGCCGTCCATCATCACCATGCGCTCGTCGATGCGCAGCGCCTCGTCCTTGTCCGCAATGTTGGCCTCCAGCTGGGCGGCGGCGCTGTCCAGCGCCGCAATCTCGCGGTCCACCGCAGACACCTGTACGAGGAGTAGCGCGAGGGCACGGCACAACACAGGTCAACACAGAACAGATGGCAGCACCTTTGTACTCGCCACAATGTGTTGTGTGTCGCCGCAAGGAGCGCTGTGTCAACGCCTTGCGCGCCGCTCCAGCGAGCCCTGCCGAGCTCTGCACACCCCGACGCGCCCCCCCCCACGCCCGCGCAGTCGCCCAGCTGGCGGGTCACATCCCAAAACACACACGCCCTGCCACGCGCCCCTCCCCATCGCCCCACCTTGCCGCTGAGCTGGTCCGCCACGCCGCTCAGGTGCGCCACCTCGCGCGCCAGCGCCGCCTCCACCTCGTCGTTAACCGTCTCGCGGCACGGCCGCGCCTTGCGGATGGCCAGCCGCTCGCGCGCCTGCGCCAGCGGCCCGCGCTTGGCGTCCAGCGTGCTCGCCAGCTGGCTGCGCTGCGCCTTGGCACGAGCCTGCTCCTCGCGGACGCGCTCCAGCTGGGCCTGTGCGTGGCAAGGATGGTGGAGGGATGGGAAAGGGCAGGCGTGAGGAGCCGGGTGTGGAAGCAAGCAGGGCGGCACGCAATCCGTGGCTCGCAGCTTCTGTGCGGCCACGCCGGCGACGACGACGCCCCTCCCGCCCCTCCCGCCCCTGCCAACTCGCACCTGCAGGTCGTCGCGCAGGTTGCGGGTGGCCGACACTTTGGCCATCATGTTCTCGTTAAGCCGCGCCGCCGTGTCGTGCTCGTTGGTGCGGCTGTTGGTGATGGCGTGCGCAATGGCCTTGCGCAGCCTGGGAGCGGCGGTCAGTGGACAGGCAGAGGCGGTGGCGGCACGGTGAGCTTGGGGCGTTCGAGGCCGGCGTGCTCCGGCGGTTCAGGGCCGGTCCCATGCCGACCACAGCTCGCGCGGCTCCCTCCGCGCCCCCTCACCGTGCCGCGTCGGCGAGCCAGTGGTGCGCGTTGCGCAGGTTGTCCTCGGTGTTGCGGACCCAGGTATGCGGCGTCTTGGGCGAGCAGTCGTGGTGCCCCGGCGGCCGCCGGAAGCTCGATGACAGCGTGCCCTCTACGCCGCCGTCCACGGGGATGGACAGCACCGCCTCGTCCACGCGCAGCGCCTCGACCTGGGGGCGGAGGGGGCAGCAGCGGGCGGCGGAGGCAGGGGGATCAGGAGCAGGGCTGGCACTGCCGATGCAGGTTAGCCGCGTCGCCAGGCGTCCGGCGATGCCCGTTCGCACCTCAGCAGTCTCCGAGCTTACCCTGCCCGAAAGCTCGCGCGCCGTCCGATTCCCCTGCCTGTCCCGCCGCGTTCCCATTGTGGCTGCTTTCCCGCTCTAGGCCCCCGGTGCCCGGGTATGTGCCCGCCGATCGACTTCACTTGGCGAGCTACCGGTATGCGTTCGCTTGGGTGCATGGCAAGTACCCCTCTCCCTTCCACCCCCGCCCCGTCCTGATCCCTCCCCGCACCTTGTCGCGCAGGTCCGCCTCCAGCTTGGCGCGCACCCCCTCCAGCGCCGCCACCTCCTTGTCCACCTGGCCAGAGGGGCGGAGGCGAGGGGAAAATGTTGGCAAGAGGATGTGTTGCGTGTGACCAGCAGACCACAGAGCGCAATGAAACGAACGCGAGGGGAGGGAGCGAGGGCAGGGTGAGGCACAGGGGGCGGGCGAGGCGGACCAAGCACAACGGGTGCAGGCAGACTGGGACGGCGGAGCGCTGGGCGCAGGGTGAGTCCGAACATGCGCCTTCGCTGTGGCTCTGGGTCGCGTGACAGGCGCCGGGGTAGCCGGTCCAGGCCGCAGCCGTGCAGCCACGCTCTGTCGTACGGTGCCGTACACCAAGTGATGCACCGTGTCGACAGACATGCGGCGGGGCGTCGTTCCGCCCCTCCCTCACTCGTAACCGATTCTCCCCACCTGCGCGATCGCCCGGTTGACGCGGTCCGCAAAGCTGCCCAGCATGCCCTGCTGCTTGAGCAGGCTCTTCTCCACTTCGTCCATCGTCATCTCGCGCGGCGGCCGTGAGTTGCGGACCTGCGGCCAAAGGCGCGCAGAGTGGCGCGGGGCAGCAGCAAGCCAGGCTGAGAGCGCCCAGCGTGCATCAGGATAGGCCCTGTTTGCTGCTTGATGCGGGCCCGGCTTGCGGGGTCCTAGGAGTGACGGCCTCCAGCTGCGGCAACTCGCACCTGCAGCCGGCCTGAGTTGATGCCAATCTTGCCAGAGACCTTGCCGCCGCGCTCCTCTAGTCGTTTACGGGTGGACAGCAGCTCAGCAATTTCAGTCACCACCTCGGCCAGGCACGCCTCCAGCATGCTCTGTTGGCGTGAGGGGCAGGGAGCGGGCGCATGTTTAGGGGTCAAGGCGTTTTGGCCTCGGGTCGTGTGACAGGCGCTTGATGCCCACCTTGAGCTGCTCCGTCTGCCCGAGCTTGACGTGCAGCGCCTTGTCGACATAGGCGATGTCGTTGGCGATCATCTGGTTGGTGGCCGCCTGGGGAAGGTGGAGGTCCGGGGCAGACATGCCAAGTGCGACGCGTTGGCAACGGAAGGGCACGCCACCCTCGAGCGCTTGGCGACATGTTTGACGTAAAACATCGCTGCACTCGCGGCATACCAGCAAGAGAAAACCATACCTGCAGCTGGTTTGATGCATTCCTCAGCGTTGAGCTCAATTGATTCTCCGCAGCACCGATGCCCACTTGCTCCAGACTCTGCAAGAGTGAACAGCGCATTAGGAAGAGAGAGAGAGCAGCCGGTTTAACACCAATGCCGGCGAACCGCTGGGGGCGGCTGGAGGAAGGCGACGGGCATATGAAGTCCTGCATATTACGGCTCCATAGAGGTACGGTGCTAAGAGAAGGCGGGCAGGTGCCATCATTGCCCCTAACGGACCCCCAGCGAGGCCCCCTGCCAGCTATCTAACCAAGCCATCGACACAGGAAGCCGTAGCAAAGACGTGACGTCTTATAGTCCTAGTAAGCGAAGAGCACAAGGTGGTCGACGTAACTGGCATGCCACCTCTTAGAGCTCACCTCTTGCGCCCAGTCGTAGGGCGCGCGGTAGCCTCCCCCCTTGGTACCATTGCGGCCACTTTGCGTCAGCGCGCGGTAGTTCTACGGGTGATGAGAGGGACAGCGTCATAAATGTATCCGCCGACGTCCAGAAACGCCACTCCCTCGCTCCCATCGCACGCGCGCACCGAGATGTTGATCCCTCCACTAGTGTGGTTGTAGCCCGGCGGCATCCTTGCACGTTGAGGAGCAAGTAGCTGATGAGTGATGCAAGCCTTCTGGTTCCCAGCGAGCTACCTAGCTATAGTATTGTGGTTGAGTTGCTTTGGGGCTGCCGTGGTAATAGCGCTGGGATTTGGCTTTATATTGTGGGCGTGTCTAAGAAGAGCGCGCATGCGAAAAACCCTGCATGGGCCCTGGCCGTTTTGCCGAACCCGACCTCCCGTTGCTCGAGGCGCAAGCAGCTGGCTATTTGATATTGATAACGCACGCATCGAGTACTGCCGCGACGACGCGCTTGAAATCCCAACAGACAGCCTTCCGGTACACGCTACCTCTGCGCCTGCAACAGATTCCAACACAGCAAGGCCACAAAATCCGACCTGGAAGGCCGCCTGACGGTCTTGGACAACTTAAACCACAGCAGCGCGACCCCGCCCTATGTCTCGCGCGTTCGGCTGCCACCTCGGCAGCGCGCCCCGGCAAAGCCCGGCCGACGCGCCGTAGGCGGCAGCAGCGGAGCAGGGGGCGCGGGACCCAGCTGTGCGGCCGGGAAGGCCTGCACGGGCCGGGGCGCGCGACGCCATGCTGGGCAGCCGGCCTGCTGCAGGCCCCGCGCCCACGCCCGCGCCGACTCCCGCGGGCCAGGCCTGGCCTAGCGGCGACTGGGACCGCGCCGCGCACGACGATGAATGGGATGACATCGAAGCGGACGGCGCGGATTTCGCCAGTGATTACACGTCTGACAGCTCCTCGGACAATGACCAGGCTCCCCCACCCCTGCCTGTCAGTGCACCTGTATCGGCGCCAGGGTCGGGGGGCGTGGCCTGTGCTGCGGCCGGAGCGGGGGCCGCTGCTGGCGCTACTGTGCCACCGCGGCCGGGGACGCCACCGCGGCCGCCACCAGTGGTGCTGCAGGAGGGGCAGGCGAGCGTGGACGGCGGTGGTGGCAGCGGCGCTGTGCAGCCGTCACCACCGAGCCCCACCGCTGGCGCGGAGCTGAGCCGTGCCGAGGGCGGCGCTGGTGGCAGTCCGGGCGGCGGCACCCGGGAAGACGACGCTGGCAGGCTCAGCGAGGGCGGCGGCGGCGGTGCAGGCAGCGGGCGTGACGGCGGCGGTGATGGCGGGAAGGACAACGAGGAGGAGAACGATTCCCCGGCAGGAAGGCGGAAGCGGCAGGCGGGGCCACGGGTGGTCGTTGGCGCCAGGTGAGAGCCACTGGGTTGCGTCAGCCAGGGCCGTGAGGCAGGCGGTATTGACGGGGGCTGTAAGCGGGGGGAAGTGAAGGTCTCGGCTGGTCGTCAGTCCACGACAACACATCCCCGCCCTCCGTCACCTGCCCCGTCTGGCCATCAACCAGGCGGCGCGGTGGGACCGGGAAGCAAGGTCGTAAGCGCGCCGGTGCTGGTCCCGAAGAGCCCAGTGCTCAGCCAACTGCGCCAACTGGGCGCGGCCGGGCCGTCCGCTCCTCACCTGCTGTGGGTCCGCCCGCTGTGGCCACTGGTGCTGAGGCCCCAGCGGACAGCGAGCTGCGCTGCGGTGCTCCTGGCGCCAAGCGGCAGCGTGTGCACGACGGTGGGGCCAGCGCCTGCGCGGTGCAGGCTGCTGCTGCGGCGGCGGCTGCACCGAAGCCGCTGCAGGGCCTTGGCTTGGACGAGGACACGGACGGGGACGAGGAGGAGGACTGGGACACGGACGGCAATGATGACAGCGGCGCCGAGGGCGGACCTGGAGCGGCAGGGACGGCGGCTAGGCAGGCGGCGGGTGGCGAGTATGGGCACGACCTCACGGGCAAAACCGTGCAGGTGGACCGGCTAAGGTGAGGCCCCACCATGGGCACACAGCAGCTCGTGCCCCTGCTGGGCGGCTGGTGCTGAGGCCCTTCTGAAGGGAACTCCTGTGCGGATCTCCCTGGCAACCTCATGCTGAGGCCTCAATCGGAGGGCCCAGCGCGTCACCATCTCTGCCCCGCGCAGCCCGCGTGCGCCTGCCGCACATGAGCCCGACCCACATGCCGCTGGACCGATGGCTCCGGACCCACATGCTCCTCTGCATACCTTCCCTCGACCCACATGCCGCAGAGCACCCAACTCATGCCCCAAACCTCAATCAGTCCTCCCTGCTCCCTCTTTCCCGCGTCCATGCCCTTCCAGACCGCTGCCCGAGCCTGGGCAGCCATGGAACGAGGTCACCCCCGCTGCCGCGGCCCGCCTGGCTGCACTGGCGAAGCGGCACAAGCTGATGGAACTGTGCCCGGAGGACGGGCTGTACCAGGTAGGGCCGGGAGGCAAGGACGGCAGGCAGAAGGGAGGGGACATGGAGGAGACGAGCTGAGGAGGAGGAGCAGGACTGTGAGGATTTCCTAGCTCTACAGCACCGGCAAGCACCGTGCTACGCAAGGCAGGGAGATAGGGAGCAGGCAGGGGAGGGATGTATGCAAGTGCCACTTGGCCGACAGGTGGCAGGAGGCAGGGGATGCAGCAGAGGGAGACGACCACTGGTTGCCTGGATGACGGGCAGCAAGGTGTGGGGGAGGGGGGGGCAGCAAGGGAATGGGGAGGGGAGGCGCAGGGGGAGGGGGGGCCTCCACAGGACATGCACGCACACTGCAAGTGGGCCACATCAGTCCACAAAACCTTGCATATTGCCCCCCATCTATCACTGCCCATTGCCCCCATGTATCCCTTTGCCTGGCCTCGCCCAGATCATCCCTGCTGGCCAGGATGACCCGCTGCGCGCCGCCAACCGGGCCCCAAACCGGGCTGCCGCCGGCACATCCGCACCCGATGACGAGGAGCCCGGCGGCGGCCCCGCCCACATCCAGGTCATCAACATGCAGGGCAAGGCGGCGGGCAAGATGCGGAAGGCCATTGCCGAGGTGCGGCCGCGGGCCGATACCTGCGCGGGGCTGCCACATGACCGGGTGCAGCAGCCGTGGGGTAGCACGTGGAGACGAAATGTTTTGGACGGCCTGCATGATGGCGGAATCCACGCCCTGTGTGCTGCGGCTGGCGCGCCCTCCGCAGCTGCGCTCCAGCGCTGTGCTGCGCCAGGAGCTGCTGCCGTGCCGTAGCATTCCCCTGTCGTCGAGTCCCTTGCTACCCTTACCTATTCGCCCCTCCCGGGCCTCATCCCTACAGCGCCGCCCTCCCCCGCAAGGCCCTGCCCCGTACCGCCGTCCCTCCTGCTTGCACGCCATGTGGTACCGCCGTACTCGGTCTTGTGCTCTCGCCATGCGCTCTTCTTACGGCAGAATCCCTTGACATCCCACCCATCACCAGGAGCTGCTGTCACGCCAAGTCGACGCTCGCATGGAGCTGCAGGTCATCAACGACGCCTGCCACCCTGTCTATAACAACCCCATGGTGCGGGCCGCTAGGGCGCCTGCCAAGGGGTTGGGGAGCAGGTGGCATTGGCGGGGTAGGGTGGGGCGGGGTGAGCACAGGGGCACTGTGCCCGCCTTCAGTCTGCCTGACCGTCCCGCCGCCGCCTGCCACTGCCGCCCCTGCTGCCCCTCCTGCCCTCAGGTGATGCGCAGCACGCATGACAAGCAGCGCATGCTGGTGTACAAGGGTGGGTGCCGGGGCGGGGGAGGGAGGGAGGGGGGCACTGCGTGGCCCCGGGCATCGGAAGTGGAGGCGTGTGGGTGAGCTCCTGAGGCCCCCAGGGGCGGCACAGGGCGCGTGGAGGGCTGCTATGCATGCGGCTGCGTACGCAGTGCAGGCGGCTCCCGTCCTGACGGACCCTTGGGCGCTCGTCCCCTCTCCCTCTCCTCCTACCCCTCCCCTTCCCCGCCCGCCCAGACACGTACCCCCGGTGGACGCTGCTGGGGGCGTACTGGGGCAAGCTGCAGACTCTGGTGCGTGGGGGAGGGGGAAGAGCGGCGGCCACCCTGGTGCGTGGGGGAGGGGAGGGGGGCGCCACCCTGTCGTGGTGCCGTAACGTCAAGTGGTGCATTGCCAATGTGTGACATCAAACAGGCCGGGCAGTGGCTTGCCTTCCCGCCCAACCCTGCGCTCCCCTTTACCTGAACGCCCCCACCTCCCAGGCCGAGCACGACGAGTGGGTTCTGGAGGACGAGAGCCAGAGGCGGCGGCTCATGTACGCCTACACCCACGACCTAACCATCACCTCGGTGAGAGGCAGGGGCCAGGGGAGGGCCAGGGGGACGGGGGCGGGGGCTGGGACGGGGACGGGGAGGGGAAGGCCCGCTCCACCGCATTGGTGAGTGGGGGTAGGAGGGTGCATGCAGCAGCGGTGCTCCCACTCTTACGCGCCCCTCCCGTGCCCGCCCCTGCCCGTCTCGCACCCTGGTTGTCCTGGTCGTCTCTCTACCCAGTACCTACCCTTCCCCTCGCACTACCCAAACCCCCCCCCGCCCCCCCCCCGCCTTAGTGCTGCGCCGACAACGCGCTCAAGCTGCTCATCATGGGCGACACGCGCACCTGCCTCATGACCTACGCCAACGAGATCAAGGCCTGGTGCGTGGCGGTGGGGGGGGCGGGGGGAGGAAGCAAGGGGGCTGACACGCGCGCCTACTCTGCAGCCCAGGAGCCGGCCAGTGGCGCCGGACAGCGCTGTGGCTTGTTCCGACGGCGCGCATGCCCTGGCCGTGACGCAGCCCCCTGGGGGCGCAGCAGCCGGGCACCCGTCGGCCGCTGCCCCTGGTGGCCCCCGCGCTCCCCCGCCTCCGTGGCCTTCCCGCTCCCTGGCCCCCGCGCTCCCCCGCCTCCGTGGCCTTCCCGCTCCCTGGCCCCCGCGCTCCCCCTGCCTCCGTGGCCTGCCCGCTCCCTGGCCCCAGCCCCGCCCTGCTAGCGCCCGCGCTCCCTCTCGCCAGGCCATGCCACCTCGGCCCACTCAAGAGTCACCTCACTGTGTCTTGCTAGCTTTAGCCAGCACGCGCACCACGCTATCCCTACACAACGCCGCTTCCCCCCTCCTCTCCCCTCCCCCCCGCTCCAGGGGCACCTGCGCCACGCTGTGGGCCGGCGTGCCCCACATCCAGAGCCAGGTGGGGGGGGGGGGCGGCCGGGGGAAACCGAGGGAAACCTCGAGGGACGTGTGTGTTCATTTTCAAGGAATGGAGTAGAGTAACTTGCGTGTGTGTTTAGTTTAGGTGGTGCGGGGCGGATGGGTGCAGGTAGGGATTACGGGTCCCAACAGCCCAGCCCCAACTTAGGCCCTGGCACGCACTCACCCGCGCAAGTCACCCGTGCTCCCGGTCCGCAGGTCGGCGAGTGCCGCTGCGCCCAGTACCAGGACCGCAGCAAGAACGCCATGCCCATGGAGGTGCGGGGGGGGAGGGGGGAAGACGAGGAGGGGGAGGGGGCGTGCGTGTTTTGCGCACGTGGCTGGCTGCCCGCGCGCCCCGGGGAAGGGGCCCCGGTCCCCTTCAGGCCTTCACCGACCCCGCGACCGGGGCAGCAGGCGGCGGGGGGTTGCAGGCCTTGCAGGAACCCCAGCCACCCCATCCCGGCCCCCAGCCACAACCCAACCGCCCCGCCCTTGCCGCAGGTGCTGCAGCGGCGCACCGACCCCGCCACCGGCGCCGTGTCGCTGCACCCCATCCTGCTCTACGTCACCACCCGCCGCGTGGAGGCGGGCGAGGAGTGCCTGCTCAACTGGGACGTGGACGGTGGGGGCGGGGGGCGAAGGGGAGAGAGGGGGGAGGAGGCGATGGTAGTAGCAGCAGGGTGCCTGGGAGGGGGAGGGGTGGGTGGGGTGGTCGTAGGGTTAGTGTCAGGTGACGGCCGCAGCGATGCCTGCAGCTGGGGTGTGCGTATTGCGAGGGGCCGGCCCCGCCCCGCCCAAGTGCCCGGTCCTGCCCTCCCCCAAAACGCCCGCCCCGAACACACGCATTTTCCGCACCGGCGCACCTAAACGCATCCCTGCTTCACATGCACGACCGACGCGTCACCAACCCAGGGCGTGCCGCGCGGGTCGTGCTTACTTTATGTTACCTATTTCTGAGCACACAGCCTACGATCCTAGTCGGCCAGCGGCCTATCTCTGAACACACGACCGCAGGCAGCTTCTTCGACGCCATCCAGGAGGCCTTCCGCGCGGTGCGTGGCCGGGGAGGGGCCGGGGCCGGGGGGCCGGGCGTGGCACCAACCAACAAGGCCGCACGCTCAGCCACGCTGTCCGCGCGGCACGAGTGCCGACGTACAGTGTCCGGAAGGGGGGACAAACATGCAGCAGCAGCCGCAGCCGCAGCCGCAGCCGCATGGGCGGCCGCGCCAACATCCCTGGTGCCCGGCCCCCGAAGCCCGACCCCAGCTTACAGCCCAGCCCCTTGGCCCCCGCCTTGGCCCGCAGCTTATTGACTGCGGCAATTACCGGCGGCGGCGGCTGCGCACTCCACCCTTCCGTAGAACACTTGCCTCGACTAAACAGCCCCCCTCATCTCCCATCTCCACCCCCACCAACAAATGCTCCGCAGAACGGCTACTACCGGCGGCTGCGGCGGCGGCTGGCGGCCGAGCAGCGCGCCCGCGGTCAGGCCGAAGTGGAGGCGGTCGTGAGCCGGCAGCAGCTGGCGGCGGCTCTAAAGGAGGTGGACGCAAGGGGCGCGGCGCTGGCGGCGCTGCGGGTGCGCTTGGCGGCAGGCGGCTGGGTTGCGCGGGCACGCCACGCCTGCAACACGTGCATGAAACCGCAGCCAGGGCCGAGCGAGGGCCCCCAGGCCACCTTCCCTCCACCCGCTGGCGGCGGTGCGGCGGCAGGAGGCGGGCGGCGCTGGGACCGCACGTGTGCACACGTGTGTGCTCAGCCAGTGCTCAGCCAGTGCTCAGCCAGTGCTCAGCCAGTGCTCAGCCAGTGCTCAGCCAGTGCTCATGCAGTGCTCGTGCAGTGCTCATGCAGTGCTCATGCAGTGCTCATGCAGTGCTCATGCA